>PISX010004450.1:102684-121122 GCA_004024625.1 Mellivora capensis
GTAAGAGGGTTTCCCTTTCTCCACATCCTCTCCAACACACGTTGTTTCCTGTCTTGCTGATTTTGGCCATTCTAACTGGTGTGAGGTGGTATCTCAATGTGGTTTTAATTTGAATCTCCCTGATGGCTAGTGATGATGAACATTTTTTCATGTGTCTGATAGCCATTTGTATGTCTTCATTGGAGAAGTGTCTGTTCATGAACAGACTCATAGAAAGTCTCTTTTTATGTGTATGTAGCATTTGCGTCTCAAGCATTATTATTAGTAGTAGTTATATATTATTAGTTATATGTTATTAGTAGTAGTAGCAGTAGTAGTACTAGTACTATTATTTTACTTAAAGATTTTTCCAGCACTATCAGTTCTTTTTGACTAGGCTTATGTTTGATTTTTGTGTAGATCTTCCTTTCTCTGGCTGCTAGGCTCCCTCAGGTGGATAGTCTTTTTTTGGGGGGGTTGGTTTATTGGGGCTCACATCTGGGTTTTAGTATATGAGGTGTTGGAAACCCTATAGCTGAAAGACAAAAATGGCCTCTAGGCTACAAGCAAGCAGGGTGTCACTCCCCTGTGGGAACAAATGGTAAGAGCCCTTATAGAGCTGTTCCTCAAAGGCAGGCAATTTTTGTAATTCTGCTCAGCTCCATCTTGGACTTTCGGTAGGGGGTGGTTCAGGATGGCCCAGTGTGGTCCAGTATCAACCTGGCCTTGAGGAGTTACAAGTCTTTTTGTTGGTTATCCCCAGGTTCTTATCCCCAGTGATTGAGCTCAGACCCTTCCCTGTCAGTGGAGAAAGCACCACACTGTCTTCCCCTCCTTCTTAGTTCTGAACCAACAGAACTCCAGGTCTCACCTATGGCCAGATGCTTATGAGCACAGGTTCTCTTTGATGCTAGAGAGGCAAGAAAGCTCTGGAGATGGGAGTAGAAAGTAAAGGTATACAATTCAGACTGCTCTGAACCCAGAAATACTTTTAAAGATTATTTTAGGAATTGTATCTATTATCTTCAATCTAAATGAGAGTTTTATGAAAGAAAAACTTGCTCTCTACAGTTATGACATGTATAGAGATAAATTGGTTACCAAGAATAGTATATACACTTTGTATGGAGAGAGAAACACAATATATTATAGGAGGTAGGCACTGACATCTTCACTAAGTCATAAAAATTCAGAGCTGAAAGGAACTTTAGAGATCATTTCATTTCCTCCCATCTTTATATCCCCAGGACTTGGCACATAGTAGGATTTAATAAATATTAAGTAAATAGAAGGATGCATAAAGAATGAGTTAGTGAGTGAGTTAGTGAAGATTTCCAGTAACCACTATCTGACTCCCGACAATATAGCTAGTAGAACCACACCTTCCTCTTCTGTAGAATCTCTGAAAGCAAAGATAAAGGACTCTGACCTTTGAGTTCTTAATACACAGCCTGATGAAGGAGACAAACAAACAAACAGGTAACAGACTGTGATCAAAAGTCATCATGGGGGACGCCTAGGTGGCTCAGTTGGTTGGACGACTGCCTTTGGCTCAGGTCATGATCCTGGAGTCCCGGGATCGAGTTCCGCATCAGGCTCCAAGCTCCACGGGGAGTCTGCTTCTCCCTCTGACCTTCTCCTCGCTCATGCTCCCTCTCACTGACTCTCTCTCAAATAAATAAATAAAATCTTTAAAAAAAAAAAGTCATCATGGACAAATTTGGGATCTGGATGAAAACTATGGCTGCCTATATCCTGTCTTCTTGGGTCCTCCCGCCAGCCAACCACTGAGTCCCATAGGCTACTGCTGACATACGGAAAGTTTTCCCAGACCATGTGGGTTCACATGTTCACTGTGGGGATGACCACCCTGACCAAGAAGGGGAGCTCTGCTCATGTTCACAGAAGGAGCCACCTATCCCTCCCGCTCTAATTGCCCTGCTTTTAGTTCCCTTTCTTCCTCACGCACCAGCCCTGCCACCACCCGGGGAGGAAGGGGAGGAGGCGCTGACATGGCGGAGAGGTAGCCACAAAGAAAGAAAGTGAACAGACGTGTAAATCACTCATGAGAGTTCTTGTCCTTGAGCCTTTGGGTTCTGGGCTTACTTAACAGATGACAGTAGGAGCGCTTGACACACGTTACACTCTGCGTCCGGAGCGCAAGCTGCGCAAACAGGTTCCGGGACAAACACACTCCCCACTGCTCCATGCTGTCTGCCTGGGGCCACTGCTCAGGAAAAACATGGGCCAAAGGCAAATGGAGTTTCTAAGTTCAGAAAAAAAAATACCGCAGACTTTTCCAAAGCAAGATTAACACCTCTCACTCCACACCCACCCCGCCAATGGCCAATGGCCTAAACTGTTCATGTTATTATGTTGGTATTCAACAACCGGGGACAACTGCTTTTCAAAGGCGGGTGTGATGAAGACTCACCGAATGACGGCGGGCGGCACCGGTGGGACGCTGACTTCTCTTACGCAAGCTGCCTCAATGAGTGCTTCACCGAACTTTTTAACACCTCAAAAGTTCCAGTATGACGTCTGGTACCTTTTTGAGTGCAACGCTCCCCACCCAAACCTTCCCTCTGACCACTGACTATCATTCCCCCTTAAGACTGTAAAATTAAATACTCCTGTTCACGAAGCCCTGTGTTGGCAGTTGACTTAACTCTAAGCCCCTCGATCCCACTTAAAACTCGGAACCAATGACTGTAGGGTCACCCTGCTACCTAAAATGTATGACACCAGTAGGAACCAGCAGATATAGCTACTCAAGAAAAGCCACTACACACATTAATAAGACCTCAAGGAAAGTTCCAGAGATGCCTGACAGAAAACACAGTGAAGATGCGCTGTCCATCAGGAAGAGACACATGATGGACTCTCAGACCCCGCTCCTCTCAGCAGCTTCCTACTCACCCACCTTTGTTTCAGGCATAGCCCTGATGGCGCTCATGGTAAACTGGACTTTCTGAGTCTTCCGAGCAATAAAAGACACAACGGCAGTGCATGAAACCAGCACTATGTCTAGTCCTTACATTCATTTTCAAATATTTAAAAACCCACTAGTGAAAATATACAGCCATTTGGTTCTTAGCAATTTATAACCACTAACTGCCTTAAGTAAAAAAGGGGAGAGCATACCTCCAATGTCGTTAGTAGGATGCAGGGCAGGTGGGAGTGAATGTGGGGAGACGGGAGAGGAGAAAGACCTGGCAGGAATGATACACGGTCCCAATCTACTGGAGGGCCCCAGGCTGGGAGGCCAGACTGGTGTGTCCAGCTTTAGAAAGACAAACAGGATACATTTTTCCCTTTCTAATCCTCTTGACATAAACTTTCAGGGAAATCTCAGCTTTGCTGTATATATGGTTTTTTAGATCGACTGGAAGAAACACTTGTGCATCCAACATAAAAAATATGTGTTGTTGGGGGTGCCTGAGGGGGGCGCTCAGTTGGTTAAGGGTCTGCTTTCAGCTGAGGTCATGATCCCAGCATCCAGGGATCAAGTCCCGCATCGGGCTCCCTGCTCAGCGGGAGGCTGCTTCTCCCTCTGCCTCTGTGATCTCTCTCTCTCTTTAGTAAATAAAATATTTTTTAAAAAGTACATTCTTGGATTTTGAAACATTTAGATATTACACTTCATTACCTACTAACCCAATGTCTACTGGTAGGTTTCCTGGTCTCAAGCTACCTGTCCCTCTTCTTCTGCATCCCTTGAGGTATGACCACAGCAGGGTGATCTTCATATATTTCTTTATCTTCAGTCTCGGGATTGGGCCCAGTTTCTCCCAGGGTGGGCTGTTCTTCATTTCCTTGAGATACCACTAGAATATGGCTCAGACCGCTGGTCATAAAAAGGACAAACTCTTCAAAGTCAGGCTACAAAATAAGATGATAAACTGCTTACTTCAGGCTTCTGAGATAGAAGACTAAAAAGGCAGCCACTCCACGACTCAAGCAACATCGTCCCCCTCCCAACCATGAGGCAAGGGAATGTTCGCTCTATCAGCCCCCAGTGAAGGTCACACGTTAGAAGGATGGAAGTTCAGAGCTCACAGGGACTGACCTTAAGGATGGTCTAATAACCATTCTCAAAATCCAGGATGCTTCCAAATCCTCTGCCGGGCTTGTTAAAACAGAGAACTGAGAAGCCCAGTCCCAGAGTTCAGGACCATGGAGGTTGAGGGGAGGGCTTTGGAAGTGGATTGACTCAAAATTTCCCACATGATGCTGAGTCAGTGGGTCCGACCTTTTCCTGGGGCCAACAGAAGCGGCCTGAGTGTCGCAGACAGCTGACACAGTGCCATTCACTAGAACTTTCTCTGATGAAAAATATGCTCTTCTGGGCTCTCCAACATGTATAGCCACGTGCAGCTACTGAGCCCCTGAAACGTGGCCAGTGCAACCGAAAACTCTCAATCTTTTTTTTACTTGATTTGATTTTAGTGAATTTAAATTCAAATGGCCATTCATAACTGATGGCTACCAGACTGGGCAGGAAATTTCCAGAAACTCTGTCTTCAGACCCCCAAACCACTGCCCTTTCCAATACATAGCACTCCTTTCTTCTACTCCCCGAGGCAGAAAAGAACAGAACTTGGGACATGGGCCTTTAGGTAATGAAAGGATTAAGGCTTCGCTGTGAGGGTTATGAGAAGGAGCTTTCAGCTGGGGATAAAAATCTATAGGAAAGGCCTGGATGGTCACTTCCAGAGGCTGATGCAGGGAGTCTGAGAACACGTAAGCCGAGCAGGGCTTCACTCCAACAAAGACCAGTCAGACTATCCGCTCTCGCTCAGCGGCTGCATTTGAAAACACAGCAGCTTCTTTTCACTTGTGTCTAATTTCCTTACCTGGTCTGCTATCCGATGATAGAAGTCCCTTACTTGTTGTTCAGTGAGCAATCTCTTATCCTCCATCTCTATGACAAAGCCTGCCTTGATGATCTTCACAGAGAGAGTCGTATCCAGGCGCAGAGAGGAGCACATGTAAGACAAGGCAAGGACATGTCTTTCCTGTGTTTAACAAACCACCCAGATTTGAACACATTTCAGGTAAAGACTTCAGCACGACCCATAGGGCACTAGATCTGAAGAGGCCCAAAACTACGTAAATGAAGAAGGTCGTCATCATGCCTCCTGGTCTGTTAGTTTTCTTTTTTTTTTTTTTTAATATTTTATTTACTTATTTGAGAGAGAGAGAGAGAGAGAGAGATCACAAGCAGGCAGAGAGAGAGGGGGAAGCAGGCTCCCCGCCGAGCAGAGAGCCCAATGTGGGGCTTGATCCCAGGACCCTGGGACCATGACCCGAGCCAAAGGCAGAGGCTTAACCCACTGAGCCACCCAGGTGCCCCTGGTCTGTTAGTTTTCAAAGCTCGAACCAGAGACTGCATTCCATTAAGTGACTTGCCCCAAAACATGAAAGAACTAAGTAAATTCCAAGGGAAGATACCATACTTTCTGAATCAGTCACAAAGACACACATTTATAAGCTCTTTTTAACCATCTACCTTCAAAATTGGTTTAACATTAGTTATTTTTTTTTAACATTAGTTCTTAAAAGGCTTTCCTTTGTTGAGGCTGTCCCTCATAATCTAGTATATTTTACACTTTATCACAAAAGAGACAAAAAAAACACTATACAAACTATGGGAAAGGCTAGAATTTAAGATTTAGCCATGCTCTGTCTTAAAAAAAACAAAAAACTTAAAGACAAATCCAGTTTCTGTGTCAAGTACAGTAAAATGTAACAAGGAGAAGTTTGAAGCAAATATGCCAAGTCTACTGAGGTACTAAATAATGTAATGTAAGTATAATCCGGGTTCAAAGCAACTCAGTAATCATAGTTTGACAGGCGTATCCAGCACCAGGTGCTTCCTGCTTCTATTACGAAACTAAACACTGTACTGGTTTCCATTGGTCTTCTGATATGGCAGAGCACTACATGCATCCTTCTGAACCCTCTACTGACAGACTAATTTGAATAATTTCCAAATACTCAAATCATGTCTTTTTACATTACTTAGTGTCTGACAACAGAAAGTAAAACCCAAACAATCAATATTTAAACTTGACAAGCTTTCCTTTATTGTAATTTAAATATGTAGTGTGTTCATTTTTTTCGATTCAAAATATTCTCCTGTTTTTTTGTCCTGTTGATTATTAGCCCATTACTGTATTCCTGAGAGGTGAGATATTCAGGAGATATTCATAATTTACATCTCTGAAATGTTATTTTCTATGTCAAAACAAAAATATTAAGATGAATGCCACTTCCTGTCAGCACATGGGAGAAGAATGGGGCACAAACAAGTCAGCTTCAAGAGAAAGGAAGCAGGGGACAACAGTGGAAAAGACTGTTGCCCCGAACAACTCCTCAGTCCCACTTTTATTTGATAGAAACAGTAACCCACAGAAGAGCCGAAGAAGGCCAAACACTAGTCATGTGCCTTGTAGATAAACAAGAAGGAGGGCAAAATATGTCTGGACAAGCAGTATAAAGTTTATAGTTGAACAAGCACATTTAAAGGACTTTTCTAATTAGCCACAGGTGCTCTCCGGGGAGAAAGGGGTGGTAACGGAAAATTGAAGCAAGCAGCGTTCTGCCCTGAGCTAGCCGGGCATCCCCAGCTGCTCGGCTTCAAGGCCGTATATCGTCCTCTCCCCCAGAGGCCTGTTGCCAGTGTGTGTTTTTCTTTAGGTCATATCTAAACGTGCTTGGTAACTAGTAAAATTTCCCATGGGTTATATTTTAAGTAATACATTGTTCTGAGGGATAGTTGCAGATGAATTTATGCTTAATAGAATTGCCCCAACCAAAAGAACTATATAAATTTGAAAAGCTTTACTGTCCTAGCTAATCAAAATATACTCAAATAAGGAACAATAAACCATTACTATGTGATACTACTTTTTTTAAAGTTTATAAAGTATAAGTAATCCATGGGGGGTGGGGTGCGGTTTGATGCCCCCACACATATACACCAAAATCTGGAAGAAAAGGACTATCCTTAGAGAGTGATATTATTAAATCAATGCACAAAAAGAAGAGACCATACATCCCATGACCATGAACCAACGACTTTCTCATAGGTGAATCAGTGATCATGCTGCTGTAGCTAAAGAAGGAGTGCATGATGGGAAGTTCATCAAGGCATGCCCAACCCCTCCTGGTAGCTCCCTAGGTGACCTCCTCTATTGTCCAGGCAACAGTTTTTCAAATTTCAATTTACTGTTGCTGTGTCAACACAAAGTCATCGTTAAGAGTCAGCAAAGTACAGCTTGCAGTCAACATCTGGCCCACCACCTGCCTTTGGAAATAAAGCTTATTGGAGCGTGGCCACGCCCACTCATCTACGTACTACCTACACTGCTTTCTCAATGTGATGACAAGTTCACATGTGGTGACAGAGATCATATGCCCCACAACCCTGAAAATAGTTACTCTCTGGCCCTTTATAGGAAAAGTCTGCGGATCTTTGGAGTAGAAAACAGTTTTCCTCTTACAAAAATTTATTTTAGCTCTAAAGCAAACCAAAACATTAAATGCTTCCTCACTCTACCATGTATCTAAAAAGGACCATACGTTTGCCACAACTACAGAAAACAAAACAAGCCAGTGTAAAATTATAACAAGTTTCCATCGTTAATAACTAAGCAGGAAGAACATTTGTTATAATCCAATACAAGAACTGTAGTTTTTATCATTTATATTAGACGCGGGTAGAGCAGAGTTCTTTAATAAAGATACTTGAGTCAGTCTGACTTTTGTCAAGACAAAACATTCCAAGCCTTTGGAGGTAGCTAGCACCAGAAATCTGTTATGTTCCATTTCACCCTAAATGATAAGTCTGTCTCCAAACTGACAGTCCAGAGGCTGTTATGTTGCAATTAATTTAAAGTATTGTGGGGAAATATCGCTTACTTTTTGTTTAATCTCTTGAGATTTTCTACCAATCACAGCATCAGGTTTGATAATAGCAATACTGTAGAGTTGATCTAGGGGGAAAAAAAGAGAATTTCATTTTCTTGGCATAAAGTCTAGATAATGAATGATTTGGCAATTAGAAATGTAAATTATTAATGTCCAGTGAGTTTTTTTTTCATTGACAGCTTTGTTGTTATTACGGCACTGCAATTACCAAAGGTTCTCCTTAGAATCAAAGTGCAGTTCCTGTATTTGCATGCAGGAGAAACATTCACAAAAATTGGTGGTCCCGAGGCAAAAAAAAAAAAAAAGAGTTAGGTGGGCACTAGTTTTTTTAAATATAATTCACAGTCATTAAAATCATAGTATCACTGATGAGCGGAGTTTCAACACAAGCAGACATAACAGACTGATGGTTTTCACCATCTATCGATTTATCTACATTTATCTACACATTTTTTTTAAGATTTATTTATTTATTTATTTGACAGAGAGAGAGAAAGATCACCAAGTAAGCAGAGAGGCAGGTAGAGAAAGAGGGGGAAAGCAGGCTTCCTGCTGAGCAGAGAGCCCCATGCGGGGCTCGATCTCAGGACCCTGAGATCATGGCCTGAGCTGAAGGCAGAGGCTTAACCCACTGAGCCACCCAGGCGCCCTTATCTACACATTCTTATGATGAGCTTTTAGTGCACAACAGCCCACTGAGGACACTGTCTCTGCTCCCTCCGAAGTATGAACACACATTCACACATCCATGCAGACAATCCAGGAGGAAAGTTTTTAACTGTAAAGTAAACTGGCATATGGGTCATTGAGGAAGAAATTATTTTCACAAGGTTTTAGAAGAAGATGAAGGATGAAATAAGAGAAGGCTGCTGTCTCATTAGTCACAGGAGACAGGAACCCCTGGTCTTGGGTAACCTCTGAAGGCTGCAGGCACAGAGACCAAAGGGAAGGCAAGGGGAGCAAAAGGTTTGCTTGTTAATAATAGAGTCTAGTATTATCCTGCCAATCCCATAACAATAACATTGCGGTCACCACCAGCTTTTCTGGTCCTACAACTAGTGCTCTACTGAGCATCCATGTACACAAATCCCTTGCCGTTACCCTGTAGGAAATGTACTTACCAACACTTTCACTGGGTGCTTCCCCATCATCATCCTCATCTTGGTCTACAAACAGAATTTCATGATACTGTGAAAGAGAAATGCAAGTAGAAGTTACATTTTAATATGATAGGAAAGGAGTTTTTAGAAATTTTGTTCCAATAAATATTTATAATCCAAGGGATAAAGGGTAAAGTGGAAATGTGTCCACATATATCTAACACTACTTTTCCCCATCTTTCCACTGAAATTTTTTTTTAAATCTGAATTTTTATGTGAAGTTTCCTGATTTTTTTTTAAGATTTTATTTTTATTTATTTATTTGAGAGAGAGGCAGTGAGAGAGCATGAGCGAGGAGAAGGTCAGAGGGAGAAGCAGACTCCCCGTGGAGCTGGGAGCCTGATGCGGGACTCGATCCGGGTCTCCGGGATCATGACCTGAGCCGAAGGCAGTCGTCCAACCAACTGAGCCACCCAGGTGTCCCTCCACTAAAATTTTTTAAAAAAAGGAATGTTTAAAATGATTAGGATGGTAAGGTTATCAGAAATAATACATACAGAAACTGATTAAAAACCAAAAACCTTGGGGTGCCTGGGTGGCTCAGTGGGTTAAGGCCTCTGCCTTCGGCTCAGGTCATGATCCCAGGGTCCTGGGATTGAGCCCCGCATTGGGCTCTCTGCTTGGTGGGGAGCCTGCTTCCTCCCCCCCCTCGCCCTGCCTGCCTCTCTGCCTACTTGTGATCTCCATCTGTCAAATAAATAAATAAAATCTTAAAAAAAAAAACCCTTAAAACTTAGAAAGAGCACAAGGAATAAAATAAGAAAGAAGCAGAGAGTAATAACAAAGCAATAAATTAGGGCCGCCTGGGTGGCTCAGTTGGTTGAGCATCCAACTCTTGGTTTCAGCTCAGGTCATGATCTCAGGGTCATGGAATCAAGCCCTGCATTGAGTTCAATGCTCAGTGGGAAGACTGCTTGAGATTCTCTCTCTCCCTCTCCTTTGCCCCTCCCCTGCATGCTCTCTCTCTCAAATAAATAAATAGAAAGAAAGCAACAGATACATAATTATCATGTTAAAGATCAAAAGGGCATTCGATGAGTTTCAAGATCCGATCCTGACCATTTCCCTTAGTAAACTAGAAATAGAAAAATACCTCCTTAACTTATAAAAAACTGTCTTGCTCAAAACAATAACCAATTTCCTACTATAAAGTAAAACACTGGGAAGGATAGGGATGGGAGTTCCTTAATTTCTTGAGAAACCCCTAAAGTGCTTCTGTGACTCTGTTTTAACTATCTGATAGGTTTATATATTTACATATATACATTTTTTGGCAAGAGAATGCATAATTTCAGAGTCTCAATGAAATAAAGACCTCAAAATGTATGGAAATGACTATACTGGAAGCTCTCATTCTTATTATAATCGGGAATCAGATAATCATACCAGCTATAACTTCAAATCGATCTGACTTTATATTTGCTGGACATGTGCTGGCCAATAGAGCAGCCACTAACCACATAAGGTTATTTCAGCACTTGAAAATGAACTTAGTCCAAATTAAGAAGTGCCATAAGCGATAGCTCCACAGCACATTCCGAAGATTTAGTATGAAAAAATGATTGCAGAATACCTTATTTTTTATATTGAGTACATACTTAAATGGGAATCTTTTTAATATATAGGATTAAAAAATTAATTTCACTTTTTTTCTAAAAACGAGAGAGAGGGGAAACAAGCCATAAGAGACTCTCAACGATAGAAAACAAACAGGGTTGATAGAGGGAGGTGTGTGGGGGATGGGCTAGATGGGTGATGGGCATTAAGAAGGGGGAGATGAACCATGAGAGACTATGGACTCTGAAAAACAACCTGAGGGTTTTGAAGGGGCAGGGGGTGGGAGGTTGGGGGAGCCAGGTAGTGGGTATTATGGAGGGCACGCATTGCATGGAGCACTGGGTGTGGTGCAAAAACTATGAATTCTGTTACGCTGAAAAGAAATTTTAAAAAATAATAATAATAATAATAATTTAAAAGAAAAAAAGAAGGGCACTTGTCATAATGGGTACTGGGTGTTGTATGTAAATGATAAATCACTGAATTCTACTCCTGAAACCAATATTATATTATATGTTAACTAACTAGAATTTAAATAAATATTTTAAAAGAAAACATAATAATAATTTCCTTTTTTCTTTGTTGCTTTTAATGTGATTAGTAGAATATTTTAAATTATGTATGTGACTCACAACATGAGTTGTATTTTTTTTTACTATCAGACAGGGCTGTGCTAGACCAGTCAATTAAATAAGAAAGTTAAACAACAGAAGCATTCAAAAAAGTGGAATAATATAAAATAAACATATTAATACATTTCTTACATTCAACCGTTATTAATTAAAACAAGATATCATTCTGTACGAACAATCAGAACAACAACATAACCAGAGAACAGAGTATACACAAAGAAAGGCACATAGAATATAGCAATTAGGAGTATATGTTTAGGAGTTACTCTGCCTGACATCAAAGTCTGGTTTCAACACCTACCAGCTGTCTGTTTTTGGGGAAATGACTTAAGGTTTTTAAAGCCCTGTCTTATTATTTGTAACTATCTCATAAGATTTGGGTTTTTTTAAAGATTTTATTTATTTATTTGACAGAGAGAAACAGCAAGAGAGGGAACACAAGCAAGGGGAATGGACAGGGAGAAGCAGGCTTCCCACCAAGCGGGCAGCCCGATGCAAGGCTCAGTGCGGGGCTCGATCCCAGGACCCTGGGATCATGACCTGAGCCACAGGCAGATGCTTAACAACTGAGCCCTCGAGTGCCCCATCTCTCATAAGATTTCTTGAGATTCCCATTCAAGATGGCAATATAAAAGGCTGAACTTAACTTCCTCCCATAAACACACCAAATCTACAGCTCTATATAAAAAAAATTTCCCCTAAAAGAAATCCAGAGAAAGGCTAAGCAACTCCCCCATGTCAGGCGAATGGCGGGGGGAACCCATATTGAAATGGGTAGGAGAGTAGAAGAGTTTCAGACACAACTTCACCATCAACTTCACCATCACCACAGTGACACACAGTTGGGAGGGAAAATCAGCATCTCCCTGAGGAGTGAAGGGTTTAGACTCACCCTATAATGTGCCAAATTTCAAGGCTTCCATTTGAGAGCTAGGTCCCCCGAATCCCTACCTCTGAAAGCCAAATATGGCTTGTGTCCACGAGTCCCAAGAGGCTAGAGTAAACAAACAGTTCTTAACAGGCTGATAAGGACGGGCTGTGGCTGTCCCATCAGGGCTCAGTGCACAGGCAGCTCACTGACATGCTCAGTTTTCTCTCAAAGAAGCCTATTTGAAACTCTTAAAAGCTGTAGCCTGAGAGGCAAGCTCATAAATGAACACAGACCTAGGGGCTGACTGTAGTCCTCTCCGACCAGGAAGAATGACAGGTACCAGGCGCCATCTTGGCACCTTCCCTCTGTCCTGCAGAAGGTGGGTGATGTCCATGTGAAGATGGCTTGAGCAACACATCTGGCAACCTACCCCAGCTTTTGTGGCTGCTCCCAAAGGACAATCCCTTACAGCCTGACTATGGCGGCCATCAGAGGGGTTCAGTTGTTGGGTTCAGTGCAACCAGCTACATTTGGATAAACCACCCATACAGAAAAATCAATAAGAAAACAATGGACTTAAGCTATATGTTAGACCAGGTGGACTTAACATTTACAAAATATTCTACCCAAAAGCAGAAGAAGACACATTCTTCTCAAGTGCACATGGAACATTCTCCAGGCCGGACCACATGTTAGGCCATATCAAGCATCTTTTTCCACCGCCAACAGTATGAAACTAGAAACCAACAAGAAACCTGGAAAATTCACAAATCTGTGAAGATTAAACAGGCTACTGAACAACCACTGGGTCAAAGAAGAAATCAAAAGAGAAATTTGAAAGTACCTGAGACAAATGAAAATGGAGATACTACATACCAAAACTGTCAAAGTGCAACAAGAGTTCTAAGAAGGAAGTTTATAGTGATAAATGCTTACATTAAGAAAAAAAAAAAAAAAAAGATCTCAAATATACAACCTAACTTTTCATTTTAAGAAGCTAGAAAAAGAGACCTAATGGAGTCAAGGTTAATAGATGAAGGTAATAACAGAGTTCAGAGGAGAAATAAATAAAATGGATACTACATAGATAATAGAAAAATTGATGAAACAAAGCTGGTTTTTTAAAAAAAATAAAATGACATTTAGCTAGACTGTGAAGAAAAAAAGAGAACTCAGGCTCAGTGGGTTAAAGCCTCTGCTTTTGGCTCGGGTCAGGATCCCAGGGTCCTGGGATCGAGCCCCACATCAGGCTCTCTGCTCCTCAGAGAGCCTGCTTCCTCCTCTCTCTCCCTGACTGCCTCTCTTGCCTACTTGTAATCTCTGTCAAATAAATAAGTAAAATCTTTAAAAAAAAAAAAAAAAAGAAATGCAAGAGGCGGGGGCACCTGGGTGGCTCAGTGGGTTAAAGCCTCTGCCTTCAGTTCAGGTCATGATCTCAGGGTCCTGCGATCGAGCCCTGTATCAGGCTCTCTGCTTGGCAGGGAGCCCGCTTCCCCCCTCTCTCTTCTGTCTCTCTGCCTACTTGTGATCTCTGTCAAATAAATAAAATCTTCAAAATTAATTAATTAATTAAAAGAAAAAGATATGCAAGAGGAGACATTAAAAAAGATACCGCATGAAATACAAAGGATCTTAAGAGACTACTATGATCAACTATGAAACCACTATCTCAAAGAGTTATGTGTGAGTGCGCCCAGATGGCTCAGTCAGTTGGGCGTCCTGCTCTTGATTTCAGCTCAGGTCATGATCTCAGGGTCATGGGATAGAGCCCCACATCGAGCTCCACGCAGCTGAGCTTGGAGACTTCTTGGGATTCTCTCTCACCCTCTGCCCCTCCCTATCTCTTTCTCTCAAAAAAAATAAAAAATAAAAAAATAAAGTTATGTGCATACCCATGTTCCCTGTAGGATTATTCACAATAGCCGAAATATGCAGACAACCTAAATGTCCATCAATGGATGGATGGATAAAGACAATGTGGCATATGTATGCAATGAAATATTATTCAGATATAACAAAGAAGGAAATCCTACTATTTGTGACAACACAGATGGACCTAGAGAGCACTATGCTAAATGAGACCAGTCAGACAGGGAAAGAAAAATACTATACGATCTCACTAATATGTGGAATCTAAAAAAAAAACTAAACTCATAAACACAAAGAACAGAATGGCAGTTACCAGAGGTAGAGGGTGGGAAGTGGAGGAAGTGGGTGAAGGTGCCCAATGGTACAAACCTCTAGTGGTGAGATAAGTAAGTTCTGACAGTATAACACACAGCATGGTGACTCTACCTAACAATACTGCATGGTATACTTGAAAGTTGCTGAGAGAGTAGATCTTGAAAGTCTTCTTCACAACAACAACAAAAAATTGTTAACTATGGAAGGTAACAGATGTTAAACTCAGTGATCATTTCACAGTATAGACAGATATCAAATCATTGTCATATACTTTCAATTAATACAATGTTATTTGTCAGTTATATCTCAATAACTAGGAAGGAAAGATTTCCATCTAAATTAAATGAGGAGATCTCTTTTAAAATCTTGGCAAACAGCAGTTCCTCAGTAATTCCTAGTTATTACAATTTTCACAAACAAGTGGGAATGGGGTGAGGGGTGCGGCCGTGAGAGGGAGACACAGACAAAGAAAAGTGAAGGGAGAAGATTCCCTGACAAATAAGAAAACCTGAAAAGCAAAGAAAAATGTCCTTGGATATGAAAAATCACTATTATGAATGTAAATTCCCCAAAACTTCATTTTTTTCTTAACACTCAACTCAAAAAGTACTTTGTGCATGGTATGGGTATTAGCACATTGACATAGAGTACAAGAATTTTTCCCAGTTTGCTATTTTCCTTTTACATTTTAGGGTGCACTTCAAGTGCAAATAATCAAATCTATCATTTTTTCCTTTTTTGATATCTCTTGTGTTATGTTTACAATGCCTTCCTCAACCTACGGCAATACAAACATTCACCAGTATTTTCTTCTAATACTTTCATGCTTGTTTCTTCATATCCAACTCTGTAATTTATGTATATGATATGAGAAAATGATATAAATTTCTTATGCAAATAGCTAACCCAATATTCCTAATCTGTTTATCAATTTTTTTATCCTTTCCCTCATTTAAACTGAAACTTTTTATAGCGAATACTTAACACAAGCTTGAACCTATACCTTCTCCTTTCTATTTTTCAGTATTTCTTGCCTCAACTCTACTTTCCACTTTTTAAGCTCATACTTTCCCTTTTGCTCTTGTGGTTGCTTTGGCGTGTGTAGACGTATTGTGTGTGTGCACATGAGCACACGTGCGAGCTCAGGAGTGTTCATTTCAGTAACACCAGTAGCTCTTCCTTATCTGCCTGTATTTCTGATCACTTTCCTCTGTGGCTTCCTTCTAATACTATTACGTTCATACCTCCACATGCTTTGTAGCTTCTTTCTTAATTTTTAAATAGTTTATCTTTCATTACATAAATAATACACTTCCGGGGTACCTGGGTGGCTCAGGTTATGATCTCAGGGTCCTGGGATCGAGCCCAGCATCGGGCTCTCTGCTCAGCAGGGAGCCTGCTTCCTCCTCTCTCTCTCTCTCTGCCCGCCTCTCTGCCTATTTGTGAATTCTATCTGTCAGATAAATAAATAAAATCTTTAAATAAATAAGTAAATAGGAGGAGTCAAGATGGCGGAGAAGTAGCAGCTGAGACTACATCGGGTAGCAGGAGATCAGCTAGAGAGCTTATCAAACCATTGCAAACACCTACAAATCCAACGGGAGATCAAAGAGAGGAAGAACAGCAATTCTGGAAACAGAAAATCGGCCACTTTCTGAAAGGTAGGACCGGCGGAGAAGTGAATCAAAAGCGACGGGAGGATAGACCACGGGGGAGGGGCCAGCTCCCGGCGAGCAGCGGAGCAACGGAGCACTAAATCGGGACTTTTAAAAGTCTGCTCCAGGGGCGCCTGGGTGGCTCAGTGGGTTAGAGCCTCTGCTTTCGGCTCAGGTCATGGTCCCAGGGTCCTGGGATCGAGTCCCGCACCGGGCTCTCTGCTCCGCGGAGAGCCTGCTTCCTCCTCTCTCTCTCTGCCTGCCTCTCTTGCCTACTTGTGATCTCTGTCTGTCAAATAAATAAATAAAATCTAAAAGAAAAATAAATAAATAAATAAATAAAAGTCTGCTCCACAGAGGGACATCACTCCAGAGGCTAAACCGGGGTGAAGCCCACACGGGGTCAGCGTGGACCCAGGCACCGCCGAGTCACAGAAGGATCGGGGGTGTCTGAGTGTCACAGAGCTCGCAGGTATCGGAGCGGGGAAACCAGCGACAGAGACAAAGCCGAGGAGTGAGCTCTCAGCTCGGGGTTACCTTGAACTGGTCGCAGGCTGGGTGAGCTCGGAGCGCGGCCGGAGGCTGGGGAGATGGGAGTGATTGGGGCTTTGCTCTGAGGGCGCACCGAGGAGTGGGGCCACGAACTCTCGGCTCCTCCGGGGCGGAGACTGAGAGGCCGCCATTTTCATTCCCGTCCTCCGAACTCTACAGAAGCGCTCAGGGAACAAAAGCTCCCGAAAGCGAAACCGAGCGGATTACTTAGTCCGGCCCCTGGTAAGGGCGGTGCAGCTCTGCCTCTGGCAAAGACACTTGAGAATCACTACAACAGGCCCCTCCCCCAGAAGATCAAAAGAAATCCAGCCAAGACCAAGTTCACTTAACAAGGAGAGCAGCGGAACTCCAGAGGAGGAGAAAGCAAAGCGCGGAATTCAAGGCTTTCTCACCATGATTCTTTAGTCTTGCAGTTAATTTAATTTTTTCTTTAATTTTATTTTTTTCTTTTTCTCTTTTTCTGCTAAATTTTTTTAACTTTTACCCTTCTTTTTTTAACACTTTTTAACTAGTTTATCTTAACAATACCTTTCCAAAAAATAATAATCTTTTTTGAACCTTCATTATTATAGTCATATTTTATCCTTCATAGTATTTAACTTTATTTTTTGTATTCACATAAGGGTTTTTTCTTCTAAAAAATTTGGGGTAGGGATGCCTGGGTGGCTCAGTTGGTTAAGGAGAGATCAAAAGCTTCCAGGACAAACAAAAACTGAAAGAATTTGCAAACACCAAACCAGCTCTACAGGAAATATTGAAAGGGGTCCTCTAAGCAAAGAGAGAGCCTAAAAGTAATAGATCAGAAAGGAACAGAGACACTATACAGTAACAGTCACCTTACAGGCAATACAATGGCACTTAATTCATATCTCTCAGTAGTTACCCTGAATGTTAATGGGCTAAATGCCCCAATCAAAAGACACAGGGTATCAGAATGGATAAAAAAACAAAACCCATCAATATGTTGCCTACAAGAAACTCATTTTAGACCCGAAGACACCTCCAGATTTAAAGTGAGGGGGTGGAAAACAATTTACCATGCTAATGGCCATCAGAAGAAAGCTGGGGTAGCAATCCTTATATCAGATCAATTAGATTTTAAGCCAAAGACTATAATAAGAGATGAGGAAGGACACTATATCATACTCAAAGAGTCTGTCCAACAAGAAGATCTAACAATTTTAAGTATCTATGCCCCTAATGTGGGAGCAACCAAATAATAATTAACCAATTAATAATAAAATCAAAGAAACACATCAACAATAATACAATAATAGTAGGGGACTTTAACACTCCCCTTACTTAAATGGATAGATCACCCAAGCAAAAGATCAACAAGGAAACAAAGGCCTTAAATGACACACTGGACCAGATGGACATCACAGATATATTCAGAACATTTCATCCCAAAGCAACAGAATACACATTCTTCTCTAGTGCACATGGAACATTCTCCAGAATAGATCAATCCTAGGTCATAAATCAGGTCTCAACCAGTATCAAAAGATTGGGATCATTCCCTGCATATTTTCAGACCACAGTGCTCTGAAAAGTGGAACTCAATCACAAGAGGAAATTTGGAAAGAACCCAAATACATGGAGACTAAAGAGCATCCTTCTAAAAAATGAATGGGTCAACCAGGAAATTAAAGAAGAATTGAAAAAATTCATGGAAACAAATGATAATGAAAACACAACGGTTCAAAATCTGTGGGACACAGCAAAGGCAGTCCTGAGGGGAAAATATATAGCGGTACAAGCCTTTCTCAAGAAACAAGAAAGGTCTCAAATACACAACTTAACCCTACACCTAAAGGAGCTGGAGAAAGAACAAGTAAGAAAGCCTAAACCCAGCAGGAGAAGAGAAATCATAAAGATCAGAGCAGAAATCAATGAAATAGAAACAAAAAAAA
>PISX010004451.1:0-121265 GCA_004024625.1 Mellivora capensis
GGAAACAACGTGTGTTGGAGAGGATGTGGAGAAAGGGGAACCCTCTTACACTGTTGGTGGGAATGCAAGTTGGTGCAGCCACTGTGGAATACAGTGTGGAGATTCCTCAAGAAGTTAAAAATAGAGCTTCCCTATGACCCTGCAATTGCGCTACTGGATATTTACCCCAAAGATACAGATGTGGTGAAAAGAAGGGCCATCTGTACCCCAATGTTTATAGCAGCAATGGCCACGGTCGCCAAACTGTGGAAAGAACCAAGATGCCCTTCCACGGACGAATGGATAAGGAAGATGTGGTCCATATACACTATGGAGTATTATGCCCCCATCAGAAAGGATGAAGACGCAACTTTTGTAGCAACATGGACGGGACTGGAAGAGATTATGCTGAGTGAAATAAGTCAAGCAGAGAGAGTCAATTATCATTGGTTTCATATGGTTTCACTTATTTGCGGAGCATAACAAATAACACAGAGGACATGGGGAGATGGAGAGGAGAAGGGAGTTGAGGGAAATTGGTGGGGAGATGAACCATGAGAGACTATGGACTCTGAAAAACCACCTGAGGGCTTTGACGGGGTGGGGGGTGGGAGGTTGGGGGAGCCAGGTGGTGGGTATTATGGAGGGCACGCATTGCATGGAACACTGGGTGTGTTGTAAAACTATGAATTCTGTTACACTGAAAAGAAATGAAAAAAAAAAGAAAAAAGAAAAAAGAAACACATGGAGAAGCATAAAGATTCAAGAAATAGAAGATACTAACACCTTAAAAACAGAGCAAATGTAATTTCAATAAAAAAGCCCAACACACTGTTCCATGGAACTTGAGAATTTGATTCTAAATTTTTATGGAAGAGGCAAGATACTTCTGAAAAAGAATCGTAAGGTAACAAGACTTGGCATATCAAGAACTAATTATAAACTATAATAATTAAGATAGTGTGGTATTGGCCTAAATAACAAGCAACTCATCAGGGTAATAGAATAGTGAACAGTAAGACAGACTCATGCATAAAGGGGGATTTGTTATACAGTAGAAGCAGCATCACAGATCAAGTAAAATAAAGTGTATTCAATAAGTTGGAAATTTGAATCAGAGAAAAATAACTGAATCCCCCAATTCATGTCATGCACAAAAATCAAGAAATTTAAGGACTTAAATATAAATGGCAAAACATTTGTGTTTTGTTAAAATATTTAAGTAATATCCTTATTACCTTGGCAAAAGAAATAGAGATCTAGACAGATGGATGATGGATGGATGGACCGATTGATAGATTGGCTGATCAATAGATAGGATAAATGATAAAGAAGGCAAGAAATGGCACCATTTTCAAGATAGTGTATTCTCTGAATAAGAAAGGGTCAAGGAGATCAGGAAGAGACACTTTGGAGATACTAATGATACTTCAAGGCTAATGATCTATTTTTTTAAACTGGATGGTAAAGACATAACAGCTCATTTCATTATTATTTATTTTTATTATTTTTCACAAAAGAACACTTTAGACTCTTATGTATGTGTAAATCATTTCCAAAATGCTTTCAGATTGATTGCCAGAATTTCCAAAAGAATTAATTGGGCCAAAAAATCTCTATTCAATGTCACTTACAGAAGAAAATGTTAACATTTCCCCTCCATGCTTTTCTAATCTGCTGCTTCCAAGAAGATGTATGGTAGAGGAGTTTTCTACAGATGTAACATAAGAACCCTAATTTCTGCTTTTGGAAATGTATTTTAACTGCAGCCTTTCTAATTTTAGATTTATACATAGTTACATTTCATCTGTATTGCCACAATCATCAGAGAGAGTATATATTATTTTCCTAAAAGCAAATGAGCTATTATATGCAAATTCTGATTTTAAAAAATTTTTCCATAGAGTTTAAAACTCAATGTGCTGCAATTTCAAGTATTCCTGTTGGATATTCAGATGAGTTCTTTGGTTTCTGCAAGCATTAGCGCTTGAAAATTTCCATCCAAACCAAGAACAAAAATTAAAACATCCTCAAAGAGACAGGCTTTATAAATGCTTTCAGTGAGAAAATAGAAATTTAATCAAAACAGCATTTATCTAATAAGCACCTTCTGTTTCATTTAGCATGGGTAATCAGGGCGAGCATGATTTTTCTGGCAGCTGTGTTCTCCACATTAGGTTTATTTAGTTCAGGAGCTCTGCTGATACTGTGACTTTATTAGAATTCACTTCATTAGAAATGTACTGTTAGTATTTTAACATACCTGTCTAGATAACCTACAAATCTAAAAAATGTCTATTTTTCTCAAGTGTGGATAAAACTGGTCTGCCATATTGTCCAGAGGGACCATCTGAAAAACTGAAACCTTTCTTTCAAACAGAAGAGACAAAACTAAGTTGCAACTTGTATCAGATTACTGATATCCCCAGGACCTTGCATTTTGAAGACTCTGAGGTATATGTGTACAAGACGGGATCCACAAATATTGAGTTAGCTATATTTCATTGAATTCCAAACTAATAGAGGGAATCCTCAGATAGAAAGCAGTGTTCTAGACCTGCAACATGACCAGCCCAAAGTTTTCCAAAATAAGGGGCAAGTACAACATATCCTGATGCTGCTTTATTGCCCAATAAACTATAAGGTTATAGATTAGTCAATCTGATAAATCCACTAATGGTTTTGTCATTCTATGACCAGTGTGCAAGGATTTTTATAGCTCAGTAAAACACAGGACAGCTTTACCAGCATCCTTTCTTGATCAAAACTCTTCAAAGTGTAGGGATAGAGGGTACATACCTCAATATCATCAAAGCCATCTATGAAAAAACCCACAGCAAATATCATTCTCTATGGGGAAAAACAGAGCTTTTCCCCGAAGGTCAGGAACATGGCAGGGATGTCCACTATCACTACTGCTATTCAACATAGTACTAGAAATCCTAACCTCAGCAATCAGACAACAAAAAGAAATTAAAGGCATCCAAATTGGCAAAGAAGAGGTCAAACCCTCACTCTTTGCAGATGATATGATACTTTATGTGGAAAACCCAAAAGGCTCCACTCCAAAACTGCTAGAACTCATACAGGAATTCAGTAAAGTGTCAGGGTATAAAATCAATGCACAGAAATCAGTTGCATTTCTCTACACCAACAACAAGACAAAAGAAAGAGAAATTAAGGAGTCGATCCCATTTACACTTGCACCCAAAACTATAGAGTACCTAGGAATAAACCTAACCAAAGAGGCAAAGAATCTGTACTCAGAAAACTGTAAAATACTCTTAAAAGAAATTGAGGAAGACACAAAGAAATGGAAAAACATTCCATACTCATGGATTCGAAGAACAAATATTGTGAAAATCTCTGTACTACCTAAAGCAATCTACACATTTAATGCAACCCCTATCAAAATAGCATCAATTTTTTTCAAGGAAATTGAACAAATAATCCTAAAATTTATATAGAACCAGAAAAGACCTCGAATAGCCAGAGGAATATTGAAAAAGAAAGCCAAAGTTGGTAGCATCACAATTCCAGACTTCAACCTCTATTACAAAGCTGTCATCATCAAGACAGTATGGTACTGGCAAAAACAGACACATAGATCAATGGAACAGAATAGAGAGCCCAGAAATACACCTTCAATTCTAGGGTCAACTAATCTTCAACAAAGCAGGAAGGAATGTCCAATGGAAGACAGTCTCTTCAACAAATGGTGTTGGGAAAATTGGACAGCCACATGCAGAAAAATGAAACTGGACCATTTCCTTACACCACACACAAAAATAGATTCAAAATGGATGATAGATCTGAATGTGAGAAAGGAATCCATTACAATCTTTGAGGAGAACACAGGCAGCAACCTCTGACCTCAGCTGCATCAACTTCTTCCTAGAAACATCGTCAAAGGCAAGGGAAGCGAGGGCAAAAATGAACTATTGGGACTTCAAGATTAAAAGATTTTGCACAGCAAAGGAAAAGTCAACAAAACCAAAAGACAACTGACAAAATGGGAGAAGATAATCACAAATGACATATCAGATAAATGGCTAGTGTCCAAAATCTATAAAGAACTTATCAAACTCAACACCCAAAGAACAAATAATCCAATCAAGAAATGGGCAGAGGACATGAACAGACATTTCTGCAAAGAAGACATCCAGGTGGCCAACAGACACATGAAAAAGTGCTCCACAATCACTCTGCATCAGGGAAATACAAATCAAAACCACAATGAGATATCACCTCACACCTGTCAGAATGGCTAAAATTAACAAGTCAGGAAATAACAGATGTTGGCAAGGATGCGGAGAAAGGGGAACCCTCCTACGCTATTGGTGGGAATGCAAGCTGGTGCAGCCACTCTGGAAGTGGCTGGAAGCATGGAGGTTCCTCAAAAATTGAAAACAGAGCTATCTTACGACCCAGCAATTGCACTACTGGGTATTTACCCTAAAGATACAAATGTAGTGATCCAAAGGGGCATGTGCTCCCGAATGTTTATAGCAGCAATGTCCACAATAGCCAAACTATGAAAAGAACCTAGATGTCC
Source organism: Mellivora capensis (assembly GCA_004024625.1). Lineage (NCBI taxonomy): Eukaryota > Metazoa > Chordata > Mammalia > Carnivora > Mustelidae > Mellivora > Mellivora capensis. The sequence continues at coordinate 4,535 of PISX010004451.1, forward strand.
ACCAACAGATGAATGGGTAAAGAAGGTGTGAGATATATATATATATATATATATATATATATATACACACACACACACACACACACACACACACACACAATGGAATACTATGCAGCCATCAAAAGAAGTGGAATCTTGCCATTTGCAATGATGTGGATGGAACTAGAGAGTATTATGCTGAGCAAAATAAATCAATCAGAGAAAGACAATTACCATATGATCTCCCTGATATGAGGAATTTGACAGGCAGGGTGGGGAGTTTGGGGTCTAGGGAAGGAAAAAAATGAAACAAGATGGGATCAGGAGGGAGGCAAACCGTAAGAGACTCTTAATCTCACAAAACAAACTGAGAGTTGCTGGGGGAAGGAGGGTATGGAGAAGGTGGTTGGGTTATGGACATTGGGGAGGTTATGGGATATGCTGAGTGTTGTGAAATGTGTAAGCCTGATGATTCACAGACCTGTACCCCTGGGGCAAATGATACATTATATGTTAACAAAAATAATTAATAAAACAAAAAGCAAAAAATGAAAAAACACAGGAGAGCTTTACAACCCAAGAATAAACCATGATAAAGAGGAAAAAAAAAAAAGGATAAACATATTGGGGTGCCTGGGTGGCTCAGTGGGTTAAAGCCTCTACCTTCGGCTCAGGTCATGATCCCAGGGTCCTGGGATCGAGCCCCACATTGGGCTCTATGCTCTGCAGGGAACCTGCTTCCTCCTCTCTCTCTGCCTGCCTCTCTGCCTACCTGTGATCTCTGTCTGTCAAATAAATAAATAAAATCTTTAAAAAAAAAAAGGATAAACATATTAAAGGGAAATCTTCAAAACTCCCAGAAAGATGTATTTACATATTAAAATCACACACATCTAGCATCTAGACCACTACAAAGTAGAGAGAGTGAGAATTTTTTCTAAAGTATGAAACACACACAATCAATATTTATTATAATGACCCTAAGATAATGTTTGATCCTAAATCACTTCAGAAAATAAAAGATAAATTAAATCCTGTATAATGTAATTATAATGTGATATGATTAATATATCCTAATTCCTTTAAAACTGACTGTAAATTAAAAAAACAGATTTTCCTTCCTATACAGGGAAAAACCCAGTTCTTCTCCACTGTGTTTCTCTCCTGTGTGTCTCCTTTACTATCCATAGAACATTTCACTTCTGATACTTCGGTCACCAAATATGTAGAGGTTTTCCCCTCCAGGTGCTAGTCACAAGCCCACTTGTACTTCTGACCAACCAGCTTTAGATCAGGGGTTCCAAAGAATCACTCCTAGGATTCAATTAATTTCCTGGAATGGTTCATAGAACTCAGGGCAACACTTATGTTTACTAGTTTTTTGAAAGATATAGTAAAGGACACAAATGAACAGCCAGATGAACGAATACACAGAGTGAGGTCTGAGAATACTCCCACTGCAGAAACTTCTGTCCTTACGGAGCTGGGGTACATCAACCCTCCCAGTGTTGATGTGTTCCTAGCTGGAAGCTCTCCAAACTCTGTACTATTGGGATTTTATGTAGGTTTTCTCACATTGATATGATCAATTACTAACTCCATTTCTAGCCCCTCACCCCTGTCTGGAGGATGAAAGATGGGCTAAAAATTCCAAGCTTCTAATCATGGCTTGATCTTTCTGGTGACCAATCAGGAGTCATCCAGTAACCCCACCTCCCCTGAATCCCCTCATTAGAACAAAAGATGTGCCATGTGCTCTTATCAACTTAAGAATTTACAAGGATTTAGAAGACCCATCCCAGAAATCGGAGGTAGATGTTTATTTTTTTCTGTTGTCTCATGCTGACTACCCATATCTTATACTGGCTAATTAGGAAATAGAGTGAAATAATACACCCATTTTTCTTAACATTTAGGAGTAATAAGAATTTACTTCATTAAAAACTTTGAAGAGGGGATCTTAAAGGTACCCCTCCAAAGCTCCAAAAACAGAAGAAAAAAAAAAAAAAGGAAAAAGAGAATGATGAGAATGGAAAGGGAAAGGGGGAAAGAAGCAATAAGAGGAGGAAGAGGAGAGACCAACAAACACAAGTGGCTATAACCTGCTATTTTCTGTTCTTTCAAGAATGTCCATAGTATTTTAGGGCAATAATTTTAGTGCTTATGTCCATTAATTTTTTTTTAAGATTTTATTTATTTGACAGACAAAGATCACAAGGAGGCAGAGAGGCAGGCAAAGAGAGGCGAAGGGAAGCAGGCTCCCCACTGAGCAGAGGGCCCGATGCAGGGCTTGATCCCAGGACCCTGGGATCATGACCTGAGCCGAAGGCAGAGGCTTTAACCCACTAAGCCACCCAGGCATCCCTAATTTTTAAATACATGTATGAATTTAAAAATTTCTCTGAAGTGTTGATTTATTTTTAGCATATTTGCATGTTTCATCGATTTGATATAGGAAATAAAAAACATTTAAAATATTACGTTTACATTGGCATGTTTGCCTTTTCAAAGAGAATAATGATTTGGAAGATGGTATTTTTAAAAATACAATTCATTTAACTAATCATGATTTTAAGTACTTTGAGAAAAGACAAGGATTTATACAGCAATACTTTCACAATTCTAGTAAAAAGTCTGCCTCATAGTGAGATTTTTTTCAGTATCACTTAAGATAAACCTGAAATGAGACAGCATTCTGTTTGCATATGTTATTTGAATTATGAATTTTATCTTAACTCTCTAATAAAAGTAAATGATTTTGATCAGGGAATGCCTCGAGAAAAGCTATCATATTGAGTGATAGGAGTTCCCAGGAATCCTTTGAATAAAATGTCCATTATTCTTTGGGTTATTAATGATAACTCTATACTACTGAAAAATAATGCTCCAGTATGCTTTGTGTTCTCTCTAGAGATAAACTGATTACTCAGAACCTGAAGACATCTATTTTACTGAATAGAAATGAATCACCTAAGGGAACCAAGAACTCACTACTTGAAGGAAGTATTGTTCATACATTTTCATTCCTGTTAGAAAATTCAACATGCCTGCCTTATAAAATTGCCATCATGTAGATTAAATCAAAGGGGCCTGCTTTCTTTATTATACTGCTTTTGCTTTGCTTATTTATACATTATATAACTCACACTTTTACTTTAAATTCCACTTTAGAAGCTATCATAAATTAGCTTGTCAGAAACAATTCAAACCAGAAAACTTTGATATTGCATTTAGAATGAAGCTGCTAGACTTAAATTTGGCTTAGAAAGATCCATTAGACAAAACATATAGCATAAGGCATCCAATACTATGGGCTTGAATCACAGATCCATCTGCTGTTTTTCCTCATTGGATATCACATTAACATTTTCTGGAAACCCTTAAGATTAAATCACTATAAAATTAGATGAGGGAGTGTATTTAATATTTCTAAAAATAACATCATACACATATGTTAAAAAAACAAGATAATTCTCAGCAAAATCAAGTAAATAAGATAATTCAGGCATTCTCAGGCTCTCATGCCTGGATTGAGTTTAGTTCCAGAATCTAAATTCCTGAACATTTGTTAGTGTTCTCTAACTGGCTGCATTCTCTCTGGAAAAAGAGAAAAACCCCAATTTTAATTCTGATACTTTGTTAACAAACATCTTCTAATCCTGTAACTAATTGGTTCACAAAACATGGATTAATAAACCCTCTCTTTCATTTTGTGTTACATTTCTAGATTATAAACCTACAGTAATGAATTTCTAGACAAAAATGGGAAAATTGTAATTCATCTATTCTATGCCAAATGTCTTTTAAATCATCCACCACTGTACTTCATATAGGCTTTTCATTACACCATTTTCCATCTCAAAGTAATTTTTAAATTTTAGCACAGAACAGTAACATCATTTTCTACAATAGCCAGGAAATGCAGAAATGCAATGCTAATCTTCAATAACAATTTTCATTGTTTTGAAAGATCTTGCATTTTAAAAGTGAATTAAATAAAAATATATAAGTGATTGAAAGCAAACATACCAACTGTACTGGAAAAAATAATTAAAAATATATATTCTGCTATCAGTAATTAGTTTAAATGTAAATGGATCAAATTCTCCAATCAAAAGATAGAGATTAGAAGAATAGATTAGAAAGCACTATCCAACCATATATGTCCATGAGACTCACCTTAGATCCAAAGATACAAATAAGATGAAAGTGAAAAGATGGAAAATGATATGCCATGCAAATAAAAAACAAAAGATATCAGCGTGGCTATATTAATATCAGACAAAACAAATTTTAAGTCAAAAAGATTACAAAATAAAAAGAAAGACATTATATATTAATAAAAGTTTTGATGCAACAAGAATATAACAATTATAAATATTTATACAACTGATAACAGACCATCAAAATATGGAGCAAACTGACAGAATTGAAATGAGAAGGAGTTCTATGATAACAGTAGGAAACTTTAATACACCATTTTCAATAGTGAATAGGATAACCAGACAGAAGATAAGTAAGGGAATGGGAAAATTGAACAATACAATAAACCAATTAGATGTAACACATATAGAAAACTCTACTTAACAATCACAGAATACACATTCTTCTCAAGTACACATGGGTCATTTTCTAAGACAGACCATATATCAAGCCACAAATTAAGTCTGTATCAATTTTAAAAGTCATTGTATAAAGTAACTTCTCTTGTGATGTTGTGGATAAAGTCAGGAATGAATAACAAAAAGAAAGCTGGAAAGTTCACAAATTTGGGGGGGAAAAACAATCCATTCTTAAACAATCAATAGACCAAGGAATAAATCACAAGAGAAATTAGAAAATACTTACAGATGAATGAAGACAAAACACAGTATACCAAAACTTAAGGGAAACAGCAAAAGAAATGCTAAGGGAGAAATAATTATAAATGCTTTTATTAAAAAACAAGAAAGATCTAAAATCAAAAACCTGACTTACAACTTAAGAAACTAGAGAAAGAGGAACAAACTAAATCCAAAGCTAGCATAAGGAAATAATAAAGAATACAGTAGAAATAAATGAAATACAGAACAGAAAAAGAGTAGAGAAAAATCAATAAAACCAAAATCTAATCTGGAAGAAATGGATGCATCCCTAGAGATGGATAAACTACCAAAACTGAAGCAGGAAGAAATAGAAAAACCTGAACAGACCCATAACCAGAGCAAGGAAATTGAAGCAGTGATCAAAAAATCTCCCAACAAACAAGAGACCGGGGCTGGATGGCTTCCCAGGGGAATTTACTCCTATTGTATTCTATTATTCTGTAGCTGTTTCAAAAAACTGAAATGGAAGGCAAAATTCCAAACTCTTTCTATGAGGCCAGCAATACCTTGATTCAAAACCCCCAAAAGACAAAAGACAAAGACCCCACCAAAAAGGAAAATTACAGACCAATATCTCTGATGAACATGGAAGCAAAAATTCTCACCAAAATAATAGCCAATAGGATCCAACAGTACCTTAAAAGGCTTACTCACCACAACCAAGTGGGATTTATTCCTGGGCTGCAAGTTCAGTTCAACATCCATAAAACAATCAATTTGATACACTACATTAATAAAACAAAGGACAAGAACCATATGATATTCTCAATGGATGCAGAAAAAGCATTTGAAAAAGTACCACATCCTTTCTTGATTAAAACTCTTCACGGTGTAGGGATAGAAGGAACATATCTGAATATCATCAAAGCCACATATGAAAAGCCCACAGCAAATATCGTTCTCAATGGGAAAAAGCTGAAGGCTTTTCCCGTTAAGGTCAGGAACATGACAGCGATGTCCATTATCACCACTGTTCAACATTGTACTAGAAGTCTTAGCCTCAGCAATCAGACAAGAAAAAAGAAATAAAAGAGATCTGAATTGTCAAAGAAGTCAAACTCTCACTCTTTGCAGATGGCATGATACTGTATGTGGAAAACCCAAAAGACTCACCCCAAAATTGCAAGAACTCATACTGGAATTCAGTAACATGGCAGGATATAAAATCAATGCACAGAAATCAGTTGCATTTTTATACACTAACAATGAGACAGAAGCAAGAGCAATTAAGGAGTCAATCCCATTTACAATTGCACCAAAAACCATAAGGTACCTAAGAATAAGTCAACCCAAAGAGCTAAAGGACCTATACCCTAAAAACTACAGAACACTTATAAAAGAAATTGAGGAATACACAAGGAAATGGAAAAATTTCTCATGTTCATGGATTGGAAGAGTAAATATTGTTTAAATGTCTATGCTACCTAGAGCAATCTACACATTCAGTGTAATCCCCATCAAAATACCATCAACTTTTTTCACAGAGCTGGAACAAATAATCCTAAGATTTGTATGGAACCAGAAAAGTCGCTGAATAGCTGGAGGAATTTTGTAAAAGAAAACCAAAGCTGGTAGCATCACAATCCCAGAGTTGAAGCTCTATTACAAAGTTGTAATCATCAAAACAGTATGGTACTGACATTAAAAAAAGGCACATAGATCAATGAAACAGAATAGAGAACCCAGAAATGGACCCTTAACTCTATGGTTAACCTATCTTCGACAAAGCAGGAAAGAATATCCACTGGGGAAAAAACAGTCTTTTCAATAAATGGTGTTGGGAAAATTGAACAGCCACATCCAGAAGAATGAAACTGGAACATTTTCTTATACCATATAGAAAAATAGACTCAAAATGGATGAAAGACCTAAATGTGAGAAAGAAATCCATTAAAATCCTAGAGGAGAACACAGGCAGTCACCTAATATTTGCAGTGGTTTGTATGGTCTTAGACAGACTTACTCGATTTCCTTTCTGCTTCAGTTGTATAACCTCAATCACATTAGTTAGCTTTGTTCAATTTGTTTCCTTATCAATAAAATAAGTTGTGTCATTGTTTATTTTTACAAGTTAAATAAGAATGGGGGTGCACTAAGGCAACTTTTGTTAGCTTAATGGAGGCAAAATGGCATTGGAAGAAACATGCCTCATCCCTCACCAATCTTCTTCACCTGTACTTTCTCCTTGAAGCAGTGGAACAGAACCTTTTCTCCAAGAGGCTCCCTGATCAGGTAAACTCTTGAGATTAGATGACATGGGACAGGAGCGGACAGACTCTCTGATATATTTGGTAACAGACATAAATGTTTTAAAGATGAGGAAACAAAGTGTGGGAAATAACACTAGAGAAGTCTATTCTTTCTGTTCACCCTAATTCTTTATAGAAATCAACCATCATCTGGAATCTCTGAGCCTGGAAGCCTTGGGGGACAACATTTTCAGAGTCAGGTCTCTCAACACAGGCAGTGGCTAAGTGGCTTCTTAGGCAGTTGATGTAAACAAATGGGAACCAGAAGAAGATGAAGAAAGTAATCCCCATGGTAATTATAGCTAACTGACTGGATTATGAGAATATCAGAAGTTGCATTTTATTACTTCTGAAAATAATGGGAAACACATTGAGAGTGATTTACATGTAGCCACCCAGAGATGAAGGTTCATGGAATTCTAATTTGGATATAAACAATGTTACTGTGTTTTGCAGGCACAGGCTGGTAAAACCTAAGCCATGGATATTTCATGTGACTGGCCTTTTATTGGTCTTATTTTATAAATAGCTTATAAATGATCATAGTTTCTCCCCCCTTTCCCACTCAATATCCTGGAATATAGAAAGAATTGAGACTTTAAGGAATTATCTTGACTGCTGTTTTCCCTCCAGACTAAGCTGTATTTTAAAACTTATAAGAGTGTCTTACCATTCATAACTAAAACGTAGGAGTTTAGCACATAATTGCTAAGATGGTTCTGTCCCATAGTGACTGGGTGAGAAAAAAAATCTCACAATATTCATCTTCCTTACTATGAGTTATGAATTTTGTAATTATCTTTCATGGTGGAGATATCAGTGTATTTTTGTTGCCCACCAAGTGTTCAAAACTGAAAAGGCAGTTTTTTCAAACATTTATTCTAGTGCAAAAAATGAGAATTCCAAGTTTTCAAAGCCAGATTAAATCTTCACCTGAAAATATATTTCCAAATAGCATAGCACACTCAGGGATATATTTAAAGAAATGAACATTGTCATCATTATATCATCAAGAAATTGAGAACAATTTAGCAACAACTCTGGCATCTACCTAGGGTGTATCTAATCTCTAAAAATTTTTCCATGCAGACACAAGTGCAAATCCATTGCTATTTTAATCATTTAATCCATTATACTTAAGGCTTTTCTCTCTTCCTAACAACTGGAGTTCTCTGATCTCATGCATATATGAGCTAGGAATACATCATGAGGAGTCCTTGGGGATTATACTGATATATGTAATTTTTTCAGGGCACAGGCACTCATATAATAAGAATAAATTTCAAAAGCAGCCTTTCTGTCTCGTGGTAATTGCCAGTCTTCTCAATTTCCCATCATCTACATCCTGTAATTCTTAATATTCATGAAATATGATACACTGTCATTCTATTAAAACTGGCTAGTTTCCCATTTTCTTAACATAGTTATACATATGGCAAATTCTGAAAAATAATTTTGGCGCTGCTTATTTTTTTTTCCTTGATGTACTCAGGAATTGCACTATGACATACCCTTGGCTTCGTGCAGTCTAGCCATACAACAGTGTTATGATTAGGTTATGCAGTCTCTGCCATTGAATTTTTAAGTGCTTGAAAATATCCAATATAAATTTGTCATTTTCTAAATTCTACTATGCAAAGAAAAAATACATACAGCCACATTGTAACAAATGTTTTTCACAACAGTCCAATGAGATAACATTAAAATAATAGATGGGAGAAATGAATATCCATCTCCAAAATGCTAAGTTATAATAACAAACACAATCTGAAAATGAAGAAGCCAGGATTTGAACTCAGGTGTGTCTCCTGTGCTATCTCATTGTTCTGCAAAATTTCATCACAGAAATATGGGTTAGTTAATGCCATAGCAGCAGCCATCAAACAAAGGATATGAGCTGGACTATGAGTACCTCTCATTTGTCTGCATGGTTAATTCTTGGAAACCTCCTGTATGTTTCTCAGGATACCCATTGGAATATGTTCTTCATTTCTCAGAGCTGTGGCCTTGGAAATATACCACCATATTGGTTTTCCCTCTGTCTTCAGTTTTGTCAATGCTTAATCTTGCTTCTTTAGATAACTGCCCCAATAAGCTCTCTGCACCCATGTCCTTGGCTCCAACTCTGCTTTTGGGGAAATACAACCTGACATTACCACAGGTACACCACCACAGCCGGCTGCTTCCTATGGAGGTTAACACCAACAGGATTGTGTTCATTTAATTTTGCAGACTTCTGAAAGTTATATGTTGAAAGAACACAAGATCCTATAAAGGAAGTAGATAGCAATAGAAAGAGTGTTGGGTTGACAGCATGAACAGCTTATAAATAACCTGAGTGGCTTTGGACCAGTCAGTTATACCTTCCATTGACTGTTTCCTCACCTAGAAACATAGGACTACATAGTTTATAAATTACTGCTTTCCCAGGACCTAAATTCAATATTATAAAGTCCTAAATAAGAAATGAATGTTTGATTAAGCAATAGGTTAGTCCAACCTGGAATGCTAAAATGATAAGTTTGTTCTTTATGGTTAGTCAGTGATGCACAGGTCAAGTGATATGAGATGAGGGCATTTTAATGCTTACTAGACACTTCCTCTAAAAGCATTCACACTTTCCTTTGTCAGCCACAGTGGAATTTAGTGGACTCTAGTCCTACTGACATTACCTAAGTGAATTGCTTTCTATAGCTATAAAGGAGATATACTGCACAATGAAATGATATAGTGATGTCAAGCATGAGAAAAAGCTGGACTTAGCAGATTATGAATTTTGCCTGTATAAGAAAATTTTGCTGATTATCAAGATGGGGAGAAAAAAAGGAACCATCCCTTCTGTAACGTTTGCATATTGAGCTCTCTTACCTTTTGGAATCTTAAACCAGTTCAAATTTGGACTAAAAAGGAAGTGGTGGGGGAAACATTAACCTCATTGTTTCCTGGGTTCTCTCCAGTGGGTCATAAGTGATTGGGATGTTCTGTCTGAATGGAATGAGTCTTGCTTGCAGGAGGCAAGATGATGATGGACTGGACAAGCTGTAATGGTCTCTTTCAGCCCACTGTTTCAAAGACAAACTGTATCTAGATATAGATATATTTTAGGACACTCTATATGTATCTTTTTCATTTTGAAGTTTGCTCCTTTCATAAAGTTATTTTCTTGTACATATTTATGTTGTTCCCATTATGAACTAAATTCCTTAAGTTTACATTTCAATTCTAAAAGCTTTCCTCTGTTACAGACCCATATACCCGACTATGTGCCAAACATCTCCACTTGAAGACTTCAACTCTGCAGACACCGCCTCTCCAATAAGTCCCAAGTCCCAACAATCATCATTGTTCTTAAAATCTCTCTTTTCCTTTTTTTTTCACATTCTTCTTTATTCTGAAAATCTCTCTCCTTGCAGATGACATCATCATCCTAAATTTTTTAGAAACCTCCCAGTAATCATTGCATCTTCCCTCTCATTATCTGACTTAGTCTGCTTGGGCTGCTATTAAAAAAAAATACCATAGCCTGGGTGGCTTAAACAATAGACATTTATTTCTCAGAGTTCTGGAGGCTGAAAAGTCTAAGATCAAGTTGCCAGCCAATTTGGTTCTGGGAGAAGGCTTTCTTCCTGACTTGTAGTTAGCTACCTTCCTTTAGTGTCCTAACACGGCAGACAGAGAATTCTAGTCTCTCTTCCTCTTCTTATAAGGGCATTTATCCACCATGGGGGATGACTGTTATGGGCTTTTCTAAGCCAAATTACTTCCTAAAGGCACCACTTCCAAATACCATCACATTGGGGGTTAGGGCTTCAACATATGTATTTGGAGAGGACACAGATATTTAGCCTATAATATTCTACCCATGGCCCCCCAAAGTTGCATCCTTTCTTGGATGCAAAAGGTATTCATTCCATCCCAACAATCCCACAAGTCTTAACTAACTCCAACATCAACTCTAAAATCCATACTTGCATTTAAATATTATCTCAATAAGATATAGGTGAGACTTGAGGTATGGTTTATCCTCAAGCAGATTTTTCTCCAGTTGTAAACTTGTAAAACCAGATAAGTTCTGTGCTTCCAAAATACAATAGACCGTCAGCCATCAGTTAGAAATTCTTATTCCAAAAGGGAGAAATCAGAAGAGAAAAAGAGGAAAAGAAGAGAAATCAAATCAGATGAGTCCAAAACCTAGCAAGGTAAGCACCAGTAGATCTTAGGGCTCAAAAATAACTCTCTTTGGGTTGATACTCTGCCTTCGGGGCACAGTAGGGATGTTGTTCTACCTCTAAAGTTTACTGGGCATGGGTCTCCAGGCTGCTGCTTTCTGTTCTGTTGAAATGGAGGTAATGTCTCTCCCCACCGCACTTGGGAGCTGAGAAAGCAGCCCTGGTGATCTTTGAATCCTCTTCAGGGTCATTCTTCCCTTGTCTTGAAGAATAGCTCATGTTTTCTGCCAAATAACTCTATGGTCCAGTCTGGTAGGACCTTAAAAGTCTTACAGCTTTTTTTTTTTTTTTTTTTTTTTTTTTTTTTTTTTTTTTCATTTCCTCCTGTCTCTGTCCCTTCAGTTCAAACTGGCAGTGCTTCTATTCAAGTAGCTGATTAGGTCTACAGTTCATTCACACTGATAAACTCCTTAGCAAATGATTGTTCACCCATAGGCTTATTGTTCTCTTCAGAACAAACCTTTTCATTTTGGCAATATAGATAGATAGGCTGAAGTTTTTCCAAATCTTTAAATTCTGGCTACTTTTTGCTTAACATTTCCTTCTTTGGTTCATTTCTCTCTTCTCATATTTTAGTATGAAGTCAGAAAGAACCAAGCCACTTTTTGAGTTAGAAATTTCCTCAGCTTAATATCCAATTTCATCGCTTGTAAATTCTACCTTCACAAAACACTAGAGCACAGTTCAACCAGGTTCTTTGATATTTTATAACAAGGATCACCTTTTCTCCATTGTCTAATAACATGTTCCTCATTTCCAACTGAGACCTCACCAAAATGGCCTTTACTATGCATAATTCTACCAACATGTTGTTCATGCTTAGTTGTGTATTCTCCAAGGAGTTGGGAATTTTATCTACACCTTCTCTTCTTTCTAAGTCCTCACCAGAATCACCTTAAAAGTCCCTTTTTGGCAATCTAGGCTTTTTCTAGCATGTACCTTAAAACTCCTTCAGTCTCTACCTATTACCCAGTTCCAAAGCCACTTCCATATTTGTAGATATGTGTTACATAGCACCCCATTTCTCAGTACCAAAAATCTCTATTCATCAGGATTTTCTAGAGAAAAAGAACCAAAGGTGTACGTATGTATACACACACACACACACACACACACACACACACAGAGAGTATAAGGATTTGACTCTTGTGATTATGAAGGCTGAAAAGTCCAGACTTGGGAGAGCCAGCCATATAATTCCAGTCAGAGTACAAAGGCCTCAGAAACAGGAGAGCTCATGCTATAAGTTCTTATCCCAGTCTGAGTCCAAAGACAGAAAAACACTAATTTCCCAGCTTGAAAACAATCAGGCAGGGAGAGAGAGTTCCTTCTTACGAAGGCTTTTATTCTATTCAGGCCTTCAAGGATTGGATAAGGGCTGCCTCATGGGGGGTGCTTTCTTCCATCTATGATTCAAATGTCCATCTTATCCAGAAATAATGTTGAATCAAATATCTGAATACCCCATGGCCCAGTCAACTGAACACTTAAAATTAATCATCACATTATCCATCCAAATTTGTAGAATTAAGTTCAAATTTTCATTATTTATTGCCCAGAAAAATATAATATCCCACCTAGCTCTTGTTCTGTCTAGCTCTTAGCTTCCAGAAATACATGCGTAAAATACAAATTGATTCCTACTATCTTCAGGATATGGCAACTGCTTACATTTCCTGTTTAGTCTAATCTATCATCCTTCCTCACTCCTCTTTGGTTAACTGACTTATTTCCTTTACCTCAACTGCACTGTATATTCTCTTATCCCCTTTGCCTTTGCGATGACTCATTCAAAATTCAATCTCTCATTTATTCCTTTACCTAAGTAAATCTCAAAATTGTTTTAAACTCTGTTTATATAGAAAAGGTAAAGTAGAAACATCAATAAAGGGGTGCCTGGGTGGCTCAATGGGTTAAAGCCTTTTAAAGCTCAGGTCATGATCCCAGTGTCCTGGGGTCCAGCCCCGCATTCCACAGAGGGCTCTCTGCTCAACAGGGAGCCTGCTTCCCCCCTCTCTCTGCCTGCCTCTCTGCATACTTGCAATCTCCGTCTGTCAAATAAATAAATAAAATCTTTAAAAAAAAAAACCTGAGTCATTGTGGCCAGGTTTTAAAAAAAAAGAAACATCAAATAAAACGGGGATCATGAGAAAGAAAGTGATTCATATTCATAAAATTCTTATTCTTCTCTAATTCTTATGCTTTGGGTGGTAAGCTCTGTGTGACCTGCTTGAAGGTGGAGAAACAAAAAGCAACTAATTAATCATTTATCCCAGCAAATGGCAATGGATACTTGAAGTTTTTCCTTAGGGTTTCTAATCCCTTGGGCTAAGATATGGTATTTTTAAGAACTCACAGCAGATATAAACTTCTAGTGGGTCTTCTGGCCTCATGTAATATATCCACCCTGTACGTATACTTCCCTTGATGCATTTATTCCTTCTTTAGCAGGTTAAAGGGCAACTAAGAAATTTCTACTCTGCTCAGAATAGGACATAATCCTTTTCTCAAGGTTTCTAAGAGTTCCCGTAGCTCTCATCTCAGTGAGATTTCCTTATGCCCTAAAGTTTTTGCCAGGGTGTTAAACCCAGTGTCCTAAGAAACTGTCCCCAAATTAATGAATTCTTCCTTAGCTTGTCTATGTTCTGGCTCCCTTGATCACCATAAAATTCCAGTAACAGTTCCATTCCCCAGCTCTTGCTAGTACATACTAGCCAATTTTTGCAGCTTGCTTAGAGAATAATCTCTCTTCTGTTATGAGGCCCAACATGATCCAGCAGGTTTACTTGGTGATTTAAAACTACTTGCCAGCTTACATCCAAGAGATGAGTTGAGGCAGCCAGAGTGGAACACCTGTTGCTTTGTAGGGGAGAGGCCTCGGCAGTATCTTTTCATAAAGGAGAAATGCTCACTCTCACTAGGGAAGCAAGGAGCAACTCTGTAAACTCTGAGAGTTTGGAAAGGTCTGCAAAGTCAAATTCCTCAGGGCATCTATGGAAATTTTCCTAGACTATATTCCAGGGCCCCAGGTTTTCCCAACTAAGTGACTTATTTTAGCATAGAAGACCTGTCCTCTCTAAGCATCTTTTTCTTTTTTTTTTTTAACTCGCTAAGCATTTAAATGTCTCTGGAGCTCTGTGACACTAAACATCAAGCCCATCTATTCCTCATTATGTTCATTCTTCCTCTGAAGGAATAAGGATCTATTTGTAATTCACCAGGTATGACCCCTGGCTCTCACGTTTAACCTTTAACAATGTGTTAACCACACTCAGTTTCTCAATATCCCTCTGCAGGCCTACAGTACAGCTTGATAAAAACCCACCACTTCTACTACTTTTCTAATCATGGTCCAACTCCACCCTCAACCTCTACTGTGCAGTTGCTTACATGGTCACAGCAGCAAAACGTTCCTTTCCGCTGGGATGTCATCCCAGGTCATGACCAGTTAAATCTTCAGCCGTTGGGCTGCCACAATATTCCAGAGACTCTCCATGACATACATTCCACTCAGAATGGGGTCCTCCTGGATAGCCCCCTTGCCAGGCCAGGAGTAATGCTGTTGAGAGAGTGGCTCGGTCAGGCTAATGGAGTCTTCATGCAAAAGTTGCCTTTAGAGGAGTCCCACACGGAGCAGAAATGGTGGATGCCTGGTATCTCTGTGGTCTGTGCTCTGTCATTGGCTGGGAGCAACCCAGGAAGAACATGGTCAACACAGGAGGGCCATAGTGAATCTGAAAGTACAGCAGCTGGAGACCATCAGACAATTATGCTCTCTGCAGCAGGTTCTCTTAAAGGGAGATCTCAAAGGGAGCGTAACTCTATGCCACATCCACCATGACATCCTACTCTACCCATCGTATTTGCATCTTTGTCCCTAGGGCAGATGTTTATAGGAGCCAGGCTGGAAGAAAGTGAGGACAATGGGGAAGTAGAGAACACATCACTCTTGTTAAAAAGGAAGAGACTACCCAGCCCTAGATGATGGTTGACACTCGGAAATGCCAAACCAGTGCTACCAGAGCTTCCAATGCCTCAAGGGGAGCTTGATTTTTTTTTAAATCACTGTAAATTTTAATAAGAGCAGTTCAAAAAAAAATAAACAAATAATAAAAACAAGTAAGTTTTGAAATCTGCATAAAATTTTCAAATCTCTCAAGTCACAATCAATTCTGACTTCTGTCACAAATAATTTGTTTTTAATAACAGACAACCAAAATTTGTCAAATTTGTCAAGAATAAATTATTGTTCTTTAAAAAAGTGATTTCCACTTCTGGATAGGGTATAGCTTACTGCCTTTGTAAAACCAGGGGAAAAAATAAATAACTAAAAAAGATATTTTATGTTTGCTTTAAGACTTGCAAATAAGTTTGAAGAAAATGAATTCCAGTGAGAAATAAGACATTCCTAGATAAGAATGACTGGTTTTCCTATTTCAGGGTATTTGCTGAATCTGAGCATGGGCTGACAGTAGCCTCACACAATGTGAGGGACACTACTTGTGTAAAGAAAAATTGGAATAGCTTTTAATGACCACATAGTTTGGCATAATGTATTTTGATGTGGAAGAGAGCCACATTGCAGTTTAGTTCTCTCCATCTTCTGAGAATCCCTCCAGAATGTGGCTGAATTCATGGCTACATGGCTAGAAGTTGGGCTGAACAGACACAAAACATAGCACCTTGATGATAAAATCTTGATGAAAAAGAAAAACTTTTAACTAAAGTCCAAGAAAAGATTTTCCCTCAAGGTATTTGAAAACACAGAGTAACTATAACTAAAGCTGCTACCCTATCTTAATCCAGGTCAACATTCAAGTGATAACCCCATTCCCATAACTCCCTGAAAAAAAAGAAAGAAAGGGCTGTCTTTGAGGAAAATAACATCTACTCCGGTCTCTATAGTTCTTCTATACACAATGTCCAGCAAATAATAAGAAATGAGGTAATATGTCCTATAATTAAGAAAAAAGATAGTCAATAGGAGTAGATCCATGTATGATCCAGATGTTAGAATTTCCAGAAAATGACATAAAAATACCTATTGCAAGAATGTTTTCAAAGTAGAGAAAGTGAAGGATGAAATAGAGAAAAAGATAAGAATTTCTACTGAAAAATGGAATCTTTAAAAAGGAACAAGTGGTGAAAATTGCAAAACCTGAAATAGGAATTATTAGGATTGAAGAGGAAATGAAAGACAGAGGAAATGATCAGTGAACTCCAAGACAGATCATATAAGCACAGAGAAAAAAAAGATTTAATTAGTCATTTAGAGTATATTAAGCATGCATCTCACTCACTTTTGTTTCAATATGCTTTATTGACTCGGGAAAAAGAAAGTAGGGCTGTACTTAATTACCTGATAGTCATTATTAGCCAAGTCAAATTAATTTTTTAAATTTATTCATTTGAGCAGGGGGCATGAGCTGGGAGGGTCAGAGGGAGAGGGAGAAGCAGACTCCCTGCTAAGCAGGGAGCCAGTTGGACACCAAAGTTGGGCCAATCCCAGGACCCCAGGAGCATGACCCCAGCCACTCAGGTGCCCCACATCAAATTAATTTACGCCACAAAGTAAGTAGTGACTATATCTACCATAAGTTCAAACACATACAACAAAGTTGAGAACTTTCAGTATAGAACAGCTCACATACAGACATAATACTTCTGATACCAACTCTGCCACTACCTTTTTATTTCTGTCCCTCAGTTTCTAAGCCTATAAAACATGCAGTTTATGTGGTTCACAAAGATTCTGAACAGGTTACATTTTCAAGGAGAGTTCCATAAGGGCTTTTTATTCAAACAGATCTACTTAAGGGTTTGTTTGTTTTCTCTCTCTCTTTTTTTTACTCTAGGGTTTTTATTACACATTCTTTTTCTATCCCATCAGCAACATTCTGATAGGATTCCCATTGGTTGCAGCTCTATTTTTTTTGTGCTTTTTTGTTTTTATTTGACAGGCAGAGATCACAAGTAGGCAGAAAGGCAGGCAGAGAGAGAGGAGGAAGCAGGCTCCCTGCTGAGCAGAGAGCCCATGCAGGGCTGGATCCCAGGACCTTGGGATCATGACCTGAGCTGAAGGCAGAAGCTGTAACCCACTGAGCCACCCAGGTGCCCCTGCACCTCTGTTTCTAATAGCTCTTCCCACACTTTATAAAAGAAAGGTTATGTATCTTACCCACCATTTATCTTATGATGGTATATTTCATGGATCGAAGCTGAAGATGTTGGAACTTCCAGAACAATGGGAAAAAAAATTAAAATATCATTGTGTAACTGAATTCTAATAGCTGCGTAAAAAATTTCTGTGCTAATCAGATGATATCCAATCCTTGGTCATCAACAAAATTGAAGAATCTGATGGAACTACCTATTGATTGAACTTTAAACATGATTTCCAATAATATAATACATCATAATACAATATTTTGCCTACATATCAAAAGGGCACAAATGATTGAGTGGCATTTCTCATTCGTATGCATTTTTATGTGAAAAAGTTTGCAGGGTACTTACCTATAATAATAAAACACAGGAGTAGAATTGACTCTAAACATTATTCTAACAAAAAGTAATACTTATTATCCACAGATATAGGAATTACTTTTTAAATTGCAACCATGTTATTATGAGATAATATCTACTTAACAAATTTTGAATTTGTTAATGTTATTTTTATCAATTGTATCTTAATGAATGTAAGATAATTTAGAAGAAAATTTTTAACACCTAGAATCTGACCATGGAAAATTTGGTTTTAAATTTTAATTTACTTACATATTTTTGTTGCAAAAGTTGACATGATGATCTAAAAAGGAATGTTATGCATTAAAGATATAGTCATCTACAATTTTATGGTGGAAGTGTATTGGACAAGTACAAAAAAAAAGAGAAATTAGAAAATTTATGGCTGTTAAATAAGAGCTTGTTCATGTATTTTCAAATTAATGATGGTAACTATAAAGTTTCTATGGATTTTTCACTCTATTATATGCAGTAGTTTTATTTTTAAAAAGTCAATATTTACAAAATACTATAAATTACACCCTTGCATCCATTTTAAATTATGATAAAAAAAATCAACTTGAAAATGTGTGAAAAAGGATATTGTTTTTCAACAATTTAAAGGTACAAATAAGCAAAAATTTTAAAAAGTCATTAAACTACATGTTGTCTATGATTGTTTATTAGACTCCATATAATATGAGAATTGTCTTTAATAACATTTGCTAGTATTTGCCTATAATTGTTTTTACTTAAAGAAATATGCTTTCACTAATGTAAGCTATTCACAAAAAAACAAACTGCCCTAGAGATACATGTTTTCAGAAGGTAAAATCAGCTAAATTAGCCGCCAGAAAAATCTGGAAATAAGCATTCCAAACAACTATCATTCCAATGATACAGTAAAATCTATCAATTTTTTTAATTGCCAGAATTGTTTCTTTTATTTAATATTTGGCTGTATATAACAAGTGAACATTTTTCTACTCCAAACTCTTGAAAACGTTGGAACTGAACACTTCAGTTGAAAAGAAAAATCCTCCCCCTTCCTTAGTAAGTGCCATTTTCATTACACTGCTTTATGAACTATATTGCAATATAATATTAAATGTTTGCTTACAAAAACAAAGCATTCATGAATAGCAAATTTGTGAAAAGCAAAGTTACACAAATAATAGAAGCGATGAACGCCTATTAGTTTAACCTAAATTACAATTTACTTTCTTTGGTCTCCTAAGTGGTTAATATGTAGCCAATAAATTAAATGGTTTAATTAGGTTTATTGTATTTTTCCTCAAATTTTTATTATTTGTCATTTAGAATTTGGTTTTTAGTCTATCATCTTCTGTTAATAAGAGAGTTTAAATTACAATGCAAAGTCACTAGCAAGGGAATTCAATGGAACATTGGCAATATCCAATCTTATGTGTCCAGAGGTCTCTTCAATCATAAAACATGTGCGATCTACAATTTCAGCATTGATGCGTGACTATAAACTTCTAAGATTAAAAAACCTCCAGGTATTATTGAGTTCATTATAGAAAGGCGACAGTATTTCTTTCAGCATATAAAAGAAATACAATCATTAAGGTCTCCAGGAGACGGCTTGTGTTATATGTTATAGGTGTGATAAATGTTTTTTAAATGTTATAGGTGTGATATTTAGTTTCAGACATTTTTTATAACCTATCTTCTTACTGGTTCTCTACAGCAACATAGTGCTCTAACTTTCGCTGGTGTTTCAGCCCATGTTTTCAAAAAACTGCCTTAGCAAAATGTCTCTCCTTTTTTATTTCCTTATCACATAATAAATATGAACTACCCCTTCAAAGGCCACTCAAGACTGAGGGCAGAATTTCAAAGACTTTATTCATTTTTTGTTTTTTCATCAAATGTGTATGTAACTATGGTGCTTCCTGCCTTTTGTGTAAAATGCTGAGAAGGACAGAACTGAAACCTCTGAGAAATGCTGACTTTTATTTCTAGAGTTTATAGGGATTTTTTTTTTCAGGAAAATGATCATATGAGTTTTAAATTAATGTTTTTCAATTTTTCTTTGGAGGAAACAGCTTCGTGGAATGAAGAACTGAATGCCTAATAAGAAAACACTAATCTGATAAATATACCCTTCCCCAAGGAAATTAGAGTGTTTTGGTGATATATACTTTTGACTTCATTATGCCCCCTCTGGCTTGTAAATACAATTAATGAAAGTTATCATTAATTCCTATCATCAAGGAGAATAAAAAAGAATGTTTTTTCAAAAACAAACTACTCCCACAAATCATTAAAAGCAAATAATGCATTAAAAAAGCATCAAAATGGATGTTATGTTTTTCTTTCCTGTATTTCCAAAATTAAAATGAACACATGGGATGCCTGGGTGGCTCAATTGGTTAAGCATCTGACTCTTGGTTTTGGCTCAGGTCATGATCTCAGGGTCCTGGGATCAAGCCCCAGGTTAAGCTCCACACTCAGTGTGCAGTGTGCTTCAGATTCTCTCCCTCTCCCTCTCCCTCCCCTGCTGCCCCCCCCCTAATATTTTTAAAATAAACACAAAATAGCTGAGCAACATTTGGGTGGTAGTTTAGATTTTCTTTCACTGACAGCAGTAAAGGGAATTAAAAACCTATGTTCGGGATTATAGAAGAATGGTATATCTACAATGGTGGATCCCTGTTCTGCCTGTGTTGTAGAAAGGTTTACTGTGAGTCGTAAGTCAAACTTTCTTCTTGTGGAATCAGTTTCTTCTTTATAGTCACAACTTAAAATTAGATTAGGCCAAACTCTCGGGTCAAAGCAAAAAGTGAAATGAATCAAAACTATCTTGGGTGTAGAATGTGAATAAATTCCCAGTTGTTTTTTAGTATCATCTCCACTTCCAACAAATAAGTTGTGAATCTACAGATGTCATATATACTCTCCAAAATCAAATATTAGGTTCATATTCACCAAGAAGAGGCACAAAGCTGAATCAACTTTCAATATTTCCCATATGGCATTCTAAGCAAGACATTGCAGAACTATTTTCTCCACTTCTACCAACTCAGCCTACAAATTTCTAGGCTTTCCACTATGGATTAATAATTGAACCAGTAGAAAAGACTGAAAATAATGTCAATCTTATCAAATAAAATGAGTCCTCTTTGGCAGATACTAATCGAGGGATACCACTCATGAAAAGATCGATTTGAGGAGAGAGAAGGTTCTTGGTGTACTGAAAACAACATAGGAGTGGACAGGACACAAGGATGATGTTGTCATTGTAGATCTGCCACCAACTCAACATTCAGCCTGTCTAGATCTCTGCTCCTCCATCATCAAAGGAAGTTCTAAGAAATGAGAAGACTGATGATAGACCATCCAAGCCACTCAACAGAACCTTTCAGATTGGTAGATGCATCATAATCACTCCCCTGTTCCTTTAGCAGGTATTATCCTAACAATTTAACATACATCTTTCTCCTTGAACTACTCTCAACCTCTGTGTGCCAATATCTTTGTCCCCCTGCGCCCCCCCCCACCACCAAAGGTAGATTTCTGGAGGATAGGAGTATAGAAACCACTTGGAATTCTGGGGACAACGATCAATATAAGCCTTCCTAGGAAGTACTCAGTGGATTGAATCAGGGTCCTGGGACATCAGGGATATTAAATAAATTAATATATGTAAAGCATTCCTAATATACCATGAATTGAATAAGAATTAGCAGTCCCAGCCTCCAGGATATGCAACCTGTGTCATTGAACAGACCCTGAACTCCTGAACTTCGCAGGGACTTGTGCTTGTTTTGATGCTCTGCTATTGCTGTCTTTAAATTTTTAAAAAGGTTTTTTAACAAAGGGTTTACATTGTCATTTTTTACTGTGATGTAGTCAGTTCTGATTTAGCTATAATGACATAACATTTTTTCAACTTTATTACAATTATCTGTTTACAGTCGTCCCCACTATACTGTTAATGCATAAAGGTAGAAAATAAGTTTTTGGGACACCTGGGTGGCTCAGTTGATTAAACATCTGCATTCAGCTCAGGTCATGATCCCAGGGTCCTAGGATCACATCCCACATTAGGCTCCTTGCTCAGTGGGGAGCCTGCTTCTCCCCCTCTTTGTGCTCTCTTTTTCTCTCTCCTCTCTCTGACAAATAAAAAAATAAAATCTTTAGGGGAAAAAAAGGGAACAAAATAAGTTTTGTTCATTTTATACTATCAAAAAACAAATCCTCCTTGAAGAGTGAACAGAATATAACACATATTTTCTAAGTTCCAAGAACATATATAAGAAAACCCCAGGGTAACTTGAACTGAGAAATGGCTCAGTTGTGATTGGACCCCATCTTTCACCTAAGCCCCATTCTCAAAATGAGAGCAGATACAAGTTCCAATCTTCTGTGTGCAGAGGGGAATAAACCAGGAAAATGACAGAGGACCTATCTAGGGATATGAGAAGGGATGCAGAGAGGCAGAAGGGAGTTTCTCCTTCCCAATCTTTTCCTGCACCAAGAAACTGGAAGATTTCTGTCATCACCACCACTGCACTGGAAGTCCCAATCAATAATAGACTCAGTCCTTCCCACTGATATTTCAGCTGAGTCACATAACTGCCACCAGATGGTGCCACAATACAGGAAAGGTTGGACCTATTTGTCTCACATTCAACCCAGTACTGAGGTCTTCCAGAATTCAAGGTCACCCAGCTATACATCTTGCCATTCAATTCACAAATCTATTTTTGGACCCAGTTTGTTGTGATTGTGGGGATTTTGTAGTTGGGAAAAAAAAAAACGTAAAACCAATACATATGAATTGATTAAAAATAATTACAATTGAATGGCTTCTTCAAGTGTGTACCATGAATCCTAGGAGATAAACACATTTTTTAATTTTAAAGAGTACAAGTTTCCTTGCTTGAAGATTCTTGTTGCCAAATAATATAATAAAGGTCTGGAGAATTCTTACAGGAAAAGGAGCTATTTAATTGTGTTTAATCCATATATTTTCAAGTTGCACTTACTAACAATTTCATACTGGTTTCTGCAGAAAATATATGAGAATGTTAAAATAGCTATCAAAAGATACCAAGGCTCAGAAATGGGAAAAATCTATGCGGCCTTGGAAAGTAAGAAAAATATTCAAGGTCTAACACCTCATGTCTCTGATATCACTTCAAATTCTCTGTGGAACAAGAGGTATTTTATCATATTCATTGAAATATCCAATTCAACAACACATTCAAAAGACAGTGATTTTACTATTTCATAGAGAGATAGGAAAACATTCTTGTCACATACTGCACACAGCAAAAACATAATAAAATTCCCCATTAAATATTTCTATTTTTTATTCTCTCCCAATTTGGCAATTCAATCTCTTCTCTTCCTCCCTCCTACATGCAGCTCTCAAGAAATACCCAAAATGGTGTGGAACAGTTCAGCTTTTCCTTCAGCTTGTTTACCCCATTGTACAAAATAATAGTTTACTAGTTACCAAGACAATGGACAGAGACTATATTTTCTCTCAAGGAAGCCCCTTCAAGCTTTCACTCCCTCTGCAAGTGGCTTATTGAAGCATCTGCTTAAAAAGTTTCTTAACTGAGGCACTTGGCTGGCTCAGTCAGTATAGCATGTGACTCTTGATCTCTGGGTTGTGAGTTCAAGTGCTACATTGGGCATAGAGATTACTTAAAAAAAAAATCTTAACTGCAAAAATCTTTTACTAATAAATCAAGATTCCCTCCATATTAAATTAAAGAACATTTCTTGCATATTTTTACCTGAGGATAAAAGTCTGATACCAAGCCATTTTTTGTGGAATGTTAGCAAGAGGACTGAAGGGTCAGGGAGACTAATGATTATTTGGTAAATTTATCTATTCAACAAACACTACTATTACATGATATATCAGGCACTGTTTCTAAATGCTTTACAAACATTAATTCATTTAAATTTAGGCTTAGAATTCTCAAGTGCAATCCTAAAAGGCAATAACTCAGCCTTCTCATGCCTGCTTTTTCTCATCATGGAAAGTCTAAATTAGGAAGATTTCCAGGGTTCTGCTGCAAAGTCAACCACAACTCTCTTCACTCATGGTCCAGGCTATAACTTCCTAACCTCTATTTCATTGTTGATACTCCTCCCTGGGTTGTTAGTCAGCCAAAAGTCTCTCATAGCTTAGCATTGGAATGCTTAGTGCATCTTCTCCATTTATACTCACTCCCTGGTTAATCTCATTCACTAACTTTGCTTTAAGTATTTATATACAGATGATTTCCAATTAGATCTCAAAATTAACCTCTCCTCTGAAGCTCCTCCTCTTTCAACTTCCTCCTCAACATCAATTAGATGAGTAATAGAATTTTGTAATTTAATGGATCCAAAGCTGAACCCATGATCTTGTCTTAGACCTGTGCCTCCCACAGCCTTTCCCATCTCAGGACTGGCAATTCCATCCCACCAGTTTCTCAGGCCAAAACTCTTGGAATCATCCTTGACTCCCTTCTCTCACTCCTCTCATTTGATCCATAAGGAAATCCTCTAGCTCTGCCTTCAAAATGTCATACTTCAATTGCTTCATCCAAACTCTAACCAATCATCTCGGTCCATACCACCACCATCTCTCACCTGGATTATTGCCATAACATCTAACTGCTTTTCATCAGCCTTGTCCCCCTTCAGTCTATTCTGAAGACAGCATCCAAAGAGGTCTTTTAAAAATGTAAGTCACATGTTATTCTTTACTCAAAGCAAAAACCAAAGCCATTATCTCTCTGACCTTATCTTCTATGTCTCTTGTTTATATCACACTGGCTCCTTCTAGTGCCTCAAATGCATAGAACAATTTTCTGCCTCAGAACCTTGGCACTGACTTTCTTTCTGCCCATAATACTCTTCCTTCAGATACCTGCATGCCCACTCTCTGTCCTTCTTCAGGTCTTTTCTCAAATGTCAGCTTCTCCTTGAGATTTAGCCACTCCAACTCTCCCATGTCTCTTACCTGCTCCATTTTCCCATAGTAGTTAACCCAAGATTTAGTTTACTAATTCATTATGCTTATTGTCTATCAGTCTCTACCAGAACACCAACTCTTAAAGATCAATAATTTTTCTTCACTGAGAGGCTTTTGAATTTGTATCAGCAAATCTAAGAACGGTGGTTTTCCTTTCTCTATTGTTTTATTCCCATCTTCATGGCCTCTTAAAAGAGATGGACACTTGAGCCAAACACTTTAAACCTGTCACAAGATAGTCCTTTACATGGTCATTTGCTTTTTATTAGAGAAACACAAATTCTCAAAGAAACTGCCTTTCAAAAATCAAGTTTACAAACTGTCTTTCTTTTCTATCTTCCTGTCTTCTAAACAACTCAGTCAATCAGCCATAGGGAAGGAAATATCACCCAAGTCTTTTACATAATCCAGAGCTGCAATTTCAGGTGTTTTCATCAACTGCTTCAAGTGTTTAATTTAGTAGCATCAAATGTGTGATTATATACTACATTTACAGTATTATGACAGTGTAAGTAATGTGAGATTTCAGTCTCACATTATGTTGAAGAAGACTAGGGCTTGTTTCTGAAATTTTTCAAGGACTAGAAAGTTGACATCTGAATCAATACGCTAAAGTCATTTAGCAACACTATCCTTGTTGGAGTCTGAAATGCAAGTCAACCAATAGTAATGAGAATAAATGATAAAACATACAATTTGCTCTCTGGTAGATCCACTGAGTGTGCGTGTGCAGTTAAGCCCAATCATGCAAGCATTCAATCTACTGCAGACAACAAAGTGCCCAAATTAAAACTATTTCAATCAAAATGATAAAATAGTTTTGTATATTCAAAAGTCAATTTCTCTGAAGGACCATTTAGCTTACTGGAAACAGTGATTTGACATTAAAGAACAGTATGTGTGAGCTTTTTTGAACATGCCTTTCAACTAAACTCTGCCCCTAAAACCTCATGAAATAAAATGAGAAAAATTAAATAATGTAATGGATAATCATGTAAATTATGTGAAGTAGTGCAATGCCATTACACAATGAATACATTTAAGTCATTCATTCGCCAAACCAATTATGAGAGAAAGCAATTAAGGGAATAGAATGGAGGAAAGCATATTTTCAGATTAGATGTGGAAAGCAAAATAACAAGTTGACTAGTTGTGCTTGGAGCCTTCCCGGTGTCAGTATGGAAATCCTGCATCTGCAGATGGACATAAGAATGACAGAGTTCTTCTGTGATCAGAAGATAAATAAATGTAGGAATACTTAGATCTCTGTACAGTAAAGGAAACATTTGCCAGATTATCTAAAGTTAAGGATTTAGTAAACCTCGACTTTATTTCAAACTCCTTCTTTTTCTTCCTTTTTCTCAACTGTTTTTCCTCATAGATTTTTCTCTCCATGTCCCTATTGTGAATCTCTTGCTTTCTAAGATCCTCTCCTTTTGTCTCTTTTCCTCTGTTTTGCTTTCCTGTTTTAAATCCTTTCTTCATATCAATGATAGGATCAACTGAAAATTTCTAAAAGTCCTTCTACATTGTAATGCTGGTTTTTAAATATTTATTTCTTAAAATCATATGAAATGATATCTAGTTTTCTAACAATTTATTTATTTTTAATTGGGTCTTTGTGAAGATCACCTTAACAGATGAAATAACTCTCCCCATCATGGATTTCCTTTGCACCTCCAGTCTGGTGATCAATGGTCAGTAGCCAGAAAAACAGGATACCTGTTATATTGTTTAAAATCTCAAGGTTTCAGATAGCTAATGCTATTGGTAAACAACTCACATGAAATTTCAGCTGATATGCCTTTTTCTGATTACATTTTGGAGAGCGATTAATTCTTCAAAGAGAGAACCTTAAAAAGACGTGTGTATAACAGAAATAAAGTGTAGGCTTAACATAAATCAATAACAGTAATAGAAAATCAACATTCAATGTTTCTAAATCCATGGTTGAAAACATCTATGTTGCTTCTAAAAGGTTTCTACATGCTTTAAAAAAAAAAAAAGAGGCCTTGGATCTTAGAAAATTTAACCAGATAAATTTGCACATTACAAGTCTTAAAACTAGAAACCATATTATTAACTGTGAAACTATGTAATTAGTTTCTTTATGGGCCTTCAATTTTTTGCTAGATAAAATTAAAACTGCCACCAAAAATTGAGGCCATTATGAACATGACAGGTCATTTGTTGAGAAAAAGGTTATGTAGAAATAGCATCTAATAATTTGTTGGAAATATTAGCATATAGATGGCTATGGAATGTGTGAAGTATTATCAGAAGAATTCTAATCGAAAAATTTTGCAGTGTAAGTCAAATATGATTCTATTCCAAGTATAGTAAGGTTGGCAAGTAAGTATGGCAAGTATGGCAAACATAAGCTACACTAAATATATTTAACCTGAAGACAAGTTAATGAGAAGTTCACAATTCTGTTATTATTTTTTAATATCACAAAAATGAAAGGTACATAGCCATAACATCTATAGCAACAAAGAATGAAAAAATATTATCTTTCCACAGAGAAAGAGTTAAATAAGCATATTTTCAAGAACACTTGCAAGCTTCGTAAACATCCCTGAATAATCTAGTGCTTTCTATCACCAAAAGAGCTGTGAATTGCCAGTCTGGTCCACTGTGTCTGTATCTGTTCTGATAAACCAAATCCCCAGCACCCTTTAGCCTTTCAGGTTAACACAGTACATGGCAGAACACAGAAACAAAATACACAAATCTGAGTCCATATTCGAAACACTGAACAACTCTGAAATTTATATATCCTGCCATTCTTCTTCAAAATGTCCAGCTTCATGTATCTCTACTGGTACTTTCGGCAATAACTTGCAAAGTGGTTACAGGAATTACCGCACCCTGTTCAGAATGCACATCAGCTGATTCATTTGAGCCAAAGTTTTAGAGGTCTGTGTTGGTTCACAAACGGGCCCTTAGAGGGAGGGTACGAAGAGACAGATGAAAGAGGTACGAATGTTCCCGATTGGTAGGCGGCAGGATTAATAAAGCAGGCATACTTGCATACGAGGCTTGTCCGGGGCAGCCACAAGACCAGTAAATCTCTGCACCTGCCTTCCAGAACCTTAAAAGTTTATGTAGATACCTTTCCTGGGTTCGGCCACATACATCATCCAGATAGTCTGAACAGCACATCACTGTCTGCAGGCTGTATCCTTGAGGTATCTTCCAGTTAGAAGAAGGCAAGATAAGCAGGTATCATAAGGACCGGAGAGAGTGAGGAACCTCCCACTGCCCAGGTCAGCAGGAGGACCAACTAGTGGTCACATCCTATTGACAACCAATAGTCCATGTCAGATCTAACTCCAAGGATATAGATACAATGTTAATAATGAAATAATAACATTTCCAGAAGTATTGGATAAATTAAATCCATCTATAGATTATTTTTTTTAAGATGTCATTTATTTATCTGACAGAGAGAGAGGGAGCACAAGCAGGGGGAGAGGCAGAGAGAAAAGCAGGTTCCCCACTGAGCAGGGAGCCCAATACAGGGCTCCCAGGACCCTGATGACATCATGACCTGAGCCAAAGGCAGATGCTTAACTAACTGAGCCACCCAGCCACCCCTATTTAGAGATTCTTAAATGACTAAATGAAGAAACTTCCTCAGAGGTAATGGAATTTTTAAAGCTTAAGAACATGGAATGAATTTTCAGTTGTAGAAATGAAGAGGGGGTAATGTAGCTTGTCTTATAAGGCCTCCTACAAATGACTTGGATCAAACTATTATCTCCTGACATTTTAGTTTTAATTACTCAACACCCTAAGTAAAAGCACATTTAAACTAAATGCTTAGAGCTAAAATGCATCTTAATTTGTATTGTAGTAGTTTTAAGTTGTGTTTTATTGATCTCCACCTCTTTAGAATTTATATGCAATTATAAATGAATTTTAAAGTTATAAAATAATTAAAGGTACAGGTGATAGACTGACTGTTGCTCCTTGTCCCCAACTGTTCTCCTCTTTTGTGTGTGTGTGGCAATAACATTTCAGTGAGACACATAGCCACCCAGGTGGAAGGAAACCACATTTCCCAGCCTCCCTCAGAGGTATGATTGGCCATGTGTCTAAGTTCCTACCAATGGACTCTGCAAGGAAGAGAAATGTGCAATTCCTGAATCATTTGCCTTTCAAGATTGTTTCCCTTTCCTTCCCTTTCTTTTCTTCTCCTTACAACTAGAAAGGGCTACAATAGTTCTGAGGCCAGCATTCTGGGGCATGGAAAAGTGACCACCCATCAGCCTGCAGCCGCCTACCCACCCTGGACCGCATGCTGAAAGAGGGCCATAGTGTTGGCTGGCTGGAGTCCCTCCAACCTAGGGCATCTTTGTTCTCACAGCTCCGCCCATATGCTAACTAACCTAGGTCATCTGTTTTCATGACTCATTCTTTAACTTATTGTAAAAGTTTAATTTAAGAGTGTTAGAAAAATATTTTGCTCTCTTCTCCTAGTTGCGAATCTTTTTGTAAGGCTACAATTTTATACACCATTGTTATTCACCATGTTTGTACTGCTTTCTTAACAAGGATATTTCAGATTTCAAAATTATGAGACTTTCAATTCAGGGAGCAAAATAAATTGATTATGTTTGAAAGCAAAAGATTATTTCTGAATCTATGACTGACAGTTTTATTTTCTCATTTCTAATCTTCAGTAAGATCATAGAGTAGCATAATAGACATAGATGAACAATCTTGCATGAATTATGCATAAGGGAAAAAAAGAAGAAAGAAAAGGCAAGAAACAATTGCCCTTTTGGTTTAAGAAGCGTTAGTGAGTGTTACTGAGCTGATGAAGCACTTTGGTGTAAAGCCCTTAAGCCTTACTTGATGTCCTACATCAAATGTATCATCTCAAGATGAGAAAAACAAGGTATCTGGTGTCAAAGGTAAGGATCCCATGTAGCTCCACAAGAGACAACTGCTCTGCTGAGTGACAACCCAGTCTCCCCTACCCCAAAGCACTTCACTCTAACACCTGTTAGGGTACCGTAAACTAATTCTAAAAAACTACATTCCAAAAACAGACTATTATATTTTTAAAGGAAAGGGGTACAAATGTGCATGCTTTTCTCAAAGAAAGAAGAAACTACCAGAGATATGCAAATAAGATATGGTAAGAAATATAGAATGAATTGTCCTCTTTACATGAAATTCTCTGTGGAGGCTGTGCCCATGTTCGTTCTGTAACTGCAGTTTATTAAATTTCAGGAACATTCCTAAACCATTGACCCCAACAACCTTAGCAATTACATACTGAAACTGGAACTTAATTCAAGTAAATGGCTTTGGCCACTTACATAACTTTGGGAAAATTACAAATCCTTTCTAATCCTCAGTATGAGGAGATAAGGGTTGTTTTGATGTTGAAATTTGTAAAACCATTAGTATAAATCTTGGCATATAGCCTACACTCAGGACATCTTGGTTGGTATTTTGTTTACACAAATGAGAGCATAATACATACATTGTGTTATGTACTGTCTCCTGAAACTTGTTCTTTTTCCTCCCAAAAATATATCATGAGGACATTTCCAAATCAGCATGTACAGATTTGCTTCATCCTTTTGTATGGAATCCATGGAATTCCACTCATGTAGATTACTAATATTCATGTAATCGGCATTAATATCCAATAGATTCCAATATTTTGATACTACAATTGATATGTGTGTTGTGTGTTTGTGTGTGTGTGTGTGTGTGTGTGTGTTTTGACATGATGGCAAATACATCAGTGGGGTAAATTCCTAACAGTACAGCAGCTGGGTCAGAACTATGTGCCTTTTCTATTGCACAGATATTGCAAAATTGCACTTCAAAGACTTAACAGAAATATGTAGCTAACAGAAATATATGTGTCACTTATTTCTTCATACCCTTGTCAAATTTGGCTATGATCAATTCATTTTTCATGATAATGAACATGATAAATGATAAAGGACATGATAAATGAGCTTTGTTTCTTTAATTTGCATAGGTTTAATTATGAATGAGCCTTACTTAGCTTCTTTTTCTGTGAATTGACTATGCAAGTCTCCTGCCTTTTTTACTTAAAGATAAGAGCTTCTTATGTACTAAAGAAAATGAGCCTTTCTGATTTGTCTTTAGCTTTTGTTTTTATTTTTATTTGTAACTTTTTAAAACTTTGTACATTTATCAGTCTTTTTCTAATGTAGGTAGGCTTTGTGTCTTGCTCCATTTTTGTGCTTTTTTCCATTCCAAGATCATTTTATAAAATTGTTTCTACTACTTTCTTTTTTTTCATGTTTTTTAAAGATTTTTATTTAAATTCCTGTTAACATACGATATTATGTTCATTTCAGGTGTACATTAGTGATTCAGCACTTCCATACTACACCCCATGCTCATCACCAGTGCACACCTTCATCTCCATCACCTGTTTAACCCCTCTGGTAACCATCTTGTTCTCTAGAGTTAGGAGTCTGTTTCTTGATTTCCCTCTCTCTGTTTTTTCCTATGATCATTTGTTTTGTTTCTTAAATTCTATATATGAGCAAAATCACATAGTATTTGTCTTTCTCTGACTGACTTATTTCACTTATCATAATATACTCACTCCATCCATCATCGCAAATAGCAGGATTTCATTCTTTTTTATGGCTGAGTAATATTCCATTGTGTATATATACCATTTCTTTATCCATTCATCAGTTAATGGTCTGTTGGGCTGTTTCCATAATTTGGCTATTGTAGATAATGCTGCTATAAATATCAGGGTGCATGTATCCCTTTGAATTAGCATTTTTGTATTCTTTGGGTAAATACCTAGTAGCGCAATTACTGGGTCTTGTGTGGCTCTATTTTTAACTTTCTGAGGAATCTCCACACTGTTTTCCAGAGTAGATGCCCCAGTTTGCATTCCCACCAACAGTGCAAGAGGGTTCCCCACTCTCTACATCCTCACCAATATCTGTTATTTCTGTTCCTACTGCTTTCCAATATATAATCTTAATATTTACTATCTTGAAGGATGTCCATTGATTATGTAGATATTTGGGTTATACCTTCATATCTAGAAAATTTAAAAGTATGATTCCCATGTTACATCATGGATACACATACCTAATGTGCAACTAGATACAGACAAATATACAGATCTGTGATTGCAGTCATAAGAAACGATTTTACAACTCAGCCAAATGTTATTAAGTTTATCTTCTGAGCCTTGTTTAGATATCTTATATCTTTTAAAGCTACAACTTGCTACATATAAATAATTTGAGCTACATATATTATTTAAACAAATAAAAACTTAGTATTTTGCATTTTGCCCCAAAAAACTTCTGACCACTGGCCTTAATTATCGAAAATATCACACATAAAGCTGCCCAAATCAAATAGGAATAAGTGCTTAAGCTTTCCTACAAACCTTTGTTTTTCATTCTTAAGTAAATGATGATCAGTACAAACACAGGCACCATAACTTAGTTCATGACAGAAAACAGATGCTCAAGCCCACAGAAATTAAAATCAAATGCTTCAAACAGCTAAAATTTTATGACCACTCTTATTATTTATATTTCTTCAAATAACAATAAAAGTGCTATGTTTCAGAAATCTGTGTAAAGATATAAATAGTTTATTCATATAAATTATTGAAACATCCATTAATGCAGTACAAATGCAATATGAAATATCCATTAATTCATAGAAAAAAGCATAGAACAAGTTTTTATATCATTTGTACCAAATAATACTGAAATGTGTAAACAACATATTCATATATGCAGATTTATACATGAAAGTGAATTTATATGACTATGGTAGGGTGATTGGTTTTTAATCATTATGGGGGGTTCCTTAGAGATCTATCAGTAATGAGAGCTTTCAGCATACCCTGATATTGAATATGGTTGCTAAACATGTTCTCTACAGAATTTACCTGAACTTGAAAACTCTAAAAACAACCATATTCATGTCATTTTCATGTTGTTTCAAGAAAATTTTCTGTCCAGTAGCATGAAATGAACAGACTATTAAACACTCATTTATTTTCCATATTCTTTCCCTGTTTTCTCTCCTACTTCCCCTGGCAAACAGATACTCATTCTTTTTCAGATGTACATAACAATCTGAGTCCCAACTCTGTGTAAATTACAAAGAGCCAGAGGCTTAAAGTTGTGATTGTGAATTTCTCACTGTAGTTGTATCTCAAGCAGATGCTGGCCTAGCGGCTATCTATAGCCATTAAGAACACAAAGAGGATCACACTGGCCAGTGGCTATGGGAAAAAAACCTCCTGATTGGCCAGCTGTTGTGCTTTGAATGCTGTTGAAATATGAAGACAAGGAAGGACAATATGAGAATCTGAAAACATTCAACCACAGTGTCAATGTTTGTAATGCAAAGATTTTCTGTTCGAACCTATTGAGGGAAGGGCTCAACTACCCTGAAAATTACAAGAACTTACATTTCTAGGACCTTATAGACTGATCAAGGTGTTCTAAATTGGCCAAATCTTCAAATTGTACTCTAAATTGCTACATTTGTGGGAAGCTAGCCAAAACATTAAATTAGAAAATGTTAATAATATTGTGCATTGTATGTGATTCATTTTGCAAGCATTGTATTTCTTAGTGTTTTTGAGACAGCAAAACTTAAGGGGCCTAATGAAAAAAAATTAAATTTTTTTTTCTCCTTTTCCTATTTCTCTTCTTGCCAGGACTCGCACACCACCACCCCCTTTCACAAGGAATTAGTGATTTCTTTGACATCTTCCAGCCCAACAGATCACGTCTATGGAGTGACCAGGTGAGGTACATCATGAACAGACTCCAAGACCACTGATTCTAAACACCTCGATGCCAACACCCCTGGCTCCTGGGCATAAGTGACTTGTAGAGGATAGTTGAGCCCTCATCCTTGTTTGACCAGTTCCTGAGTTCCTGAGAGGACACATTCACCAGCCTACGGCCTCAATAAAAACTCCAGACCCCCAGCCTCAATAAAAACTCCAGACCCCCAAACAAAGCTGAGACTCATGCTCCTTTTCCCTTCTGAGTCTCCTAGGCACTTTTGTCTATATCTGCTTTCTCTATGTCTTCAGTAAACTCCGCTCTTACTTCCTCTCGGCTCATGTTTGATTTCCATCCTGCAAGAAGCCAAGGACCTTTTTTTTTTTTTTTTAATTTATTTATTTGTCAGAGAGAGACGGAGAGAGAGAGAGAGAGCACAGACAGACAGAGTGGCAGGCAGAGGGAGAATCAGGCTCCCTGCCGAGCAAGGAGCCCGATGTGGGACTCGATCCCAGGACGCTGGGATCATGACCTGAGCCGAAGGCAGCCGCTTAACCAACTGAGCCACCCAGGCATCCCCCAAGGACCTTTTTTGACTGGTTCTCCTCAGACCTGGCTAGCCCACTTCATTTTAACTAGTGTTTTTTAAATTACATCAACATTTTTTTATTGATTAACATTTGCCGATAATTGACTTGCTAGCGAAGGGAAATATTTCTTCCAAAATTTCTTTGTCCAGCTTTTTTTTTAACTGTAAGAAATAATGTAATGTGTCTAAATTTAAAATATATCAGCCCTCCCAGATTGAAAGATCAGATTAAATAAATTAAATAGCTCAGAAAAAGAACAGATTGAGGAAAAGAAAAGATTAAAGAGAAGAAAGAACAGATTAAACAGTTGGCTGGCTTAGGCAATATCTACAATAGCATCAAATTTCAATTCAATTCAAAATGTAGCCAGCTATTTCATTGAATTTTCAGGATTGTTTTGTGAACTTCTACAAACTGGTGTGTTGATGGTGGTGTTTTTGTTTTGGGGGTTTTGTGGGGGGGGAGTTTGCTTTTTTTTTAGTGCAGTTGACACACTGTTACATTAGTTTCAGGTGTACAACATAGAGATTTGACACGTGTATACATTATGCTGTGTTCACAAGTGCAGCTACCATCTGTTACCATACAACACTACTACAATACCACTGACCGTATTCCTTATGCTGTCTTTTATTCCCATGACTTATTCTTATACAAACTGCTTTGAGAAATATGACAGATACCAACTTCCAAGAATTTGCAACATGTTATAAAATGTTGATATATCTTTTATTTTTTAATCCATATAAATAAAGCATTTGTTTCAAAATATCTTTTTTGAAAAATATATTAAAACTGCCCAAATAACCTGTCAGTTCAACACTGGTTACCAAAATAAGTACTAATTTGGTTAACTGGTCATTTAAAGAACACGTGGTTTAACTGAGAGACAAAAATGTGGTTACAGAAGCAGATCAAATTCATCAAAGTAGCAAAACTGCCTGAGAAGTCATGGACACTGCAATAACACTGTATAGCAATTCAGCCACGTTTTAGGAATCATTCATTTTCATAACAGGGTTTTGTTGCTGGGTTTTATTTTATTGGTACTGTGATAAATTATTTTTCTATGCAATTACTTTTCTTTTTCTTCTATTTTTAAAAAGATTTATTTATTTATTTGAGAGACAGAGAAAGAGAGTGGGGGGAGTACAGAGGAGGAGACTCTCACACAAACTCCCCACTCAGTGTGGAGCCCAACACAAGATGCAACCCACAATCCATGACATCATGACCCAAGTAGAAACCAAAAGTTGGACCCCAACCGACTGAGCTACCCAGGCACTTTTGTGGGGTGGTTACTTTTCTATAATATTAGAGATTATATGTGATTACTGTGATTACTTTTTCTGTGTGATTACTTTTCTATAATATTAGAGTGAATCTCTGAATTCCTTATCCTCGTGCTTCATATTGATCAACTGGCAGCATCATTTTTCATCAATCATTTAATCTTGATGAGTCGGCTTTTTCTCTTTAACTCCTTGGAATTTAAGAAGGTTGAGCTTAATTATCTCTAAAATGGCTTTTAGCCCTAAAATTATGCTGTTCTTTTCCTTTTTTTAGATCTATAAATTTTAGTCTATGATCTATATTTATGGAAATTTTGGTAATGGACAATATAAATTTACCAAATAAGAGAAGATGATTTCTTAATTATTTGAGAGAAAAAGTTGAGGGTCACCTGGGTGGCTCAGTCAGGGAAGTGTCTGCCTTTGGCTCAGGTCATAGTCTCAGGGTCCTGAGATCGAGCCCCACGTATCGGGCTCCTTGTTCAGCGGGGAGCCTGCTTCTCCCTCTGCCTGCTGCTTCACCTTCTTGTGCTCTCTCTCTCTCTCTCTCTGATAAATAAATAAATAATATCTTTTAAAAAGTTGAAGTAAATTTACTGGAGGGAAATTTTAAGAGATATGAAAAAAATTCTAAATATAGATGTTTTATGTCCTTGTCACTGCACTGTGTCCTATCAGGTGACGGGTAACAGATGACTAGACTCAGTATGACTATAGATCACAGCTTATTCCAGCTCTTTTAAATTACTTCCCCTTGTCCCATTTCAAGAGTTGCTGTGACTTCAGATTTCTGCATCCAGAGTATCACATATTTGTACATGACTGTGAACTAAAGATTTCCACTGTTATCTATCCTCTGTACCCTCAAAGATATTTTTAACAGCTATAGAAGAGCATTTTCTAGCATGAATTGAGCATTTACCGTTTGTCAGGCCTATACTAAGCATTTTAACATACATCACAATTAGTTCTCTCACTGTCCTTTTGAGGTAGGTACTCGGTATTTATTTTAGAGAAAGAGACAACATTAGCAGGAGGGGCACAGGGAGAAGGAGAGAGAATCTTGAGCAAACTCCATGCTGAGTACAGGGCCTGAGGCAGGGCTGGATCTCACAACACTGAGATCACCACCCCAGTCGAAACCAAGAGCCCAACAACTAATAGACTGCGCCACCCAGGCGTCCCACTCAGTATTTCATTTTGCAAATGAGAAAGCTAAGGCTCACTCAATGTGGTTAGTTTGCTCAAGGTCACACAACTAATAAGAGTCAGAACCCAGATGCAATGCTGCAGTGAATTTTATTAAATTCCTCGAGGTCACTTCTTATTTCTATTATTTATTATTTGTAGCTGGTCTGTAAAATCACCCAAGTTCATTTCTGCAGTTTGCTATCCTATTAACTACACTTTTCTTTATATTTGCTTCTAGTTAATTAGGTCGACACTTAATAAAGAAAGTGAGCTGCTCTTACTATTTATAATTCAAGTTCTGTTCACTGTCATTTCCTTGACATCTCAACTCTTATTTACTTTGTAAAAAGTTTTCTAAAATCCAATCTTCTAATTTTCCAAGAAGAACAAAGCCTACATAACCTATAGACAATCTATTCCAGGTTAAGAGTGACAAGGTGAGAATAGAAGTAAAATTTCATGGAGAAAACAGGGTGTTCTCCTCACCTGGAAAGGGGCGTTCCTGAGGCAGCTCTCAGTGACAACCATGTGTTGTTGCAGCCAGCCTGAATGTGTTTGAATCCCAGCTCCAACGCTTCATGCCTCCATCTGCTTAGCCATAACGTGATGTAAGTACCAACTCCAAGGGACTGTCTTCAGGATTAAGTGAGTTAATATATAAATACCTAGAAGAGTACGCAGAACCAAGTAAGCAGTATACATTATTAGTTGAATAGGATTTCAAATAATCCAACTGGGTGGTTCAGTTGGTTAAATGTCTGCCTTTGGTTCAGGTCATGATCTCAAGGTCCTGGAATCGAGCCCCATGACCATGACAGGGAGCCTGCTTCTCCCTCTAGCTTTGCCCCTCTCCCTGCTCATGCTCTCTCTCTCTTTCATAAATAAAATCTCTTTAAAAAAGGTAAAGAAGGGCACCTGGGTGGCGCTGTGGGTTAAGCCGCTGCCTTCGGCTCAGGTCATGATCTCAGGGTGCTGGGATCGAGTCCCACATCGGGCTCTCTGCTCAGTGGTGAGCCTGTTTCTCTCTCTCTCTCTCTCTCTCTCTCTCTGCCTACTTGTGATCTCTGTCAAATAAATAAATAAAATCTTCAAAAAAAAAGATAAAGAAGATTTCTAAAGTAACTGACACAGATATAGTCAACTAATTTCAAAAG
Source organism: Mellivora capensis (assembly GCA_004024625.1). Taxonomy (NCBI): domain Eukaryota; kingdom Metazoa; phylum Chordata; class Mammalia; order Carnivora; family Mustelidae; genus Mellivora; species Mellivora capensis. The sequence goes on from PISX010004451.1 coordinate 42,383, forward strand.
CGTATTTTTTTAATTTTTCTGGTTTTTTTTATTAACATATAATGTATTATTTGCTTCAGGGGTACAGGGCTGTGAATCATCAGTCTTACACATTCCCCAGCACTCACCATAGCACATACCCTCCCCAATGTCCATCATCCAACCATCCTATCCCTCACCCATCTCACCCCCCCCCCAGCAACCCTCAGTTTGTTTCCTGAGACTAGGAGTGTCTTATGGTTTGTTTCCCTCCCCAGTCTCATCTTGTTTCATTTTCTTCCCTCCCTTCCCCCCACAACATCCCACCCTGCCTCTTTCAAAAGTGTATTTAAAAATAAACATTAGAGGGGCGCCTGGGTGGCTCAGTGGATTAAAGCCTCTGCCTTTGGCTCAGGTCATGACCCCAGAGTCCTGGAATTGAGCCCCACATCGGGCTCTCTGCTCGGCAGGGAGCCTACTTCCTCCTCTTTCTCTGCCTGCCTCTCTGCCTGCTTGTGATCTCTGCCTGTCAAATAAATAAAATCTTTAAAAAAAAAAATTAAAAGTTTAAAAAAATAAATAAATAATAAAAATAAACATTAGAATGTGCAAAGTATCTAGAATTGTTAATTGTGAGTGTTTCTGCCCATCCCCTTCTCCATCCCCATTGGTACAGATGATAAAGAGCTCACCAAATATGAGGACAGTAGTTCATAAGTCAACGTCTACCACATGGGTTAGTTTGGGGGAAGTTGCTTAGTTTTACTGAGTTGACTATTAAAACAGTTCACAAAGGTCACCTCTACTAAAAACACCCTGGTAATCTCAGCTTCAAACAGCACCATGTCACAGCATGCCTTGCTGTGAACTTTCCTGTGCTCATGCTGCTCCCAGGCTGAATGTAGGCTTAATGTTTAAGAGCTCAGTACCTGGATTTCAGGTTGCTGGATCAGAATGCAGATCTAAACGTGTCTGCCATTCGTTCCTGTGTGGTCTTCCATGTGTTACTTAACCTCTCTTCTGTAGGATGAAAGTAATGGTGCAATCTCCAACCAAGGAAAACAAAGCAACATTGTGAAGGGCGTGGTCAGTGGTGGATTCTCTAAAAGTTATAATTATTGTTCTGATTAATGTTACCTTTGTCACAGTCCTTTCTATTAGCTTTCCTCACGCTCCCACCTCCTTGCAGACTCCCCCATTTTCTATCAGTCTAAGAGAAGTGAATTTAAACTGGAGGTAGGCATCAGGAGATTAAATAAAAGCCCTGGAAAGATGACATGCAAGAATTATCTACGAATCTTCCCAATTCTCCAGTGCTTTCTCACACTTAGGTTTTAAGAGTTGCTCACATTGGGGATGCCTGAGTGGTTCAGTAAGTTAAGGGTCTCACTCTTGATTTTGGCTCCGGGCATGATTTCAAGGTGATGGGATCAAGCCCCACATCAGGCTTCTATGCTCAACACGGAGTCTCTCTCCCTCGCCCTCTGCCCCTCCACCCCACTCTCTCTCTTAATAAATAAATAAAATCTTTTAAAAAATAGAAATTATAAAAGTTACTCATTTTGGGCGTGCGTGGGTGGCACAGTCGGTTAAAGCTTCTGACTCTTGATTTCTGCTCAGGTTGTGATCTCGGGGTTGTGATATTGAGCACCATATAGGACTCTGCAGGGAGCGTGGAGGCTGCTCAAGGCTCTTTCCCTTTCCCTCTGCTTCTCCCCCCTGTGCTCGCTCTCTCTCAAAATAAATAAAGCTTTTAAAAAATTTACTCACATTTTTACTTTTAAGTTGGTAATTAACTGATCTTCCTTGTTGTAGCTGGAACAGAAGAGGAAAATGGGTGATTATTTACTCAACCCAGAAGAGTTTAGGGTCAAGTCCCTTTCCTAGGGCTTCCTAGGGAGGTAGGGGGCATATGAAAATAATTTCCAAAAAATGAAAATTTCATAATAGATTATTATAATTGTTGGAAAAATGTGAATGATTTTCATATGAGCAAAAGGATTATTAAGTGTCCTTTTGGTGGAATTTTGGGGGTTATCTGATTCTGTAAGAATTTGTCTTTCACTAGAAAATTCTACAGCTCTGTCAAGATGGAAGTTAACCTGTAGAAAAGTAATAGTGATGCAGGTCTTCCTTGTGCACACTAATGTAAGAGGTTCCTGTTTTGGGCAATGTAAATGGATTTGTAAAATAAATATACAAATCTCCATAAATCCAATTCTCATTAGAAGTACTTATAACATCTTACTCGTCTGCTTGTTATTTGATAAGTTAAATGAAATAGTTCACATGTGTTTCATTTTATATTTGTGAAGAGATGTATTTTAACATTTTCCAAATGACTCTTTAATGAAAAGCACAAACTTAAGACACAGAATCAAATTATTAAAACTGCTACAATGAGAGAAAAGTTCAAAAAAGACTTGGAACAGCAACTTAACATGAAGAATGTTAAAAGAATGAAGTTTTTCAAGAAGACAAGAAGAAAGGAACCCTAGGCAGGGGAAATAGTAGACATTAAGACGCACGAACGTGAAATAGCATTTATTCATTCACCGTGAAGTGAGATGCAAAAAGCCTTAAGATACAGTTGTTACAGTAAGAAAATTTATAAATAAGTAGAAGACAATTAAAACAAAGCAAGTATGATTTACTGTAATAAAAAGTTGCTGAAAGTAATAAAGTTACTGTAAGACATGGAGGAAGGACATCAAGGGTAGGAAGGGCATCCTACTATCCAAAAAGGAAGGTAGGAAAGCTTTTTGGAGGAGTTACTGTTTTCAGTAAATCATGAAAAATAAATAGGAATTACATAGATGGAGAAGGAGCAATGGACATCTGAAGCTGAGGAAAAAGCATGTGGAAGCATGAAACCCTGAGTTTTCGGCAGACTAGAAATGTTTTAAATCAGTGAATCTCAAATGCTGGTCCTTGACAAAGTTTTCAACAACTAAGAGAAAAGTGTTAAAAATAAGTAATGTGGATCTTAATATATGACCATAACACCCAAGAAATGGGTCAAGAGCAAGCCATCACCAGAAGTATATCTTCCTATGAAATAAACGTCATACACGTAGTCCAAATGATTTCTCTATTTACTCTCATAAGTTAATATTCAGTCAATCCGGTGTCTGCCTTGGCATCCACAAATTCCCCCCTCCCTCTATTTACTTCCCTTTGCCTTCTTCTCCCTTCCTTCATCTCCTGCCCCTCGTGATCTTGATCTTTTCTTCTCTTCTGCACTTCTCTCTTTTTTTTTTAAGATTTTATTTATTTATTTGACAGAGATCACAAGTAGGCAGAGAGACAGGCAGAGAGAAGGGGGTAAGCAGGCTCCCTGCTGAGCAGAGAGCCCCATGCAGGGCTCGATCCCAGGACCTTATGATCATGACCTGAGCTGAAGGCAGAGGTTCTAACACACTGAGCCACCCAGGCGCCCCTGCACTTCTCTTAATATTCCAGTTCCTTGATGAATGCTTTATGTTAGGTCTCTAGTGTATGTCTTTGGACAGAAGTTGGGAATTTCAAATTGGAGTATCTACAAGACAAACAAATCTTTTCCTGCTAATACTGATCATTTCTCCTAGATTAAGTCAATGTGCTTTTTTTAAAATTTATTTATTTGTCAGAGAGAGGGAGAGAGAGAGAGCGAGCACAGGCAGACAGAGTGGCAGGCAGAGGGAGAAGCAGGCTCCCCGCCGAGCAAGGAGCCCGATGTGGGACTCGATCCCAGGATGCTGGGATCATGACCTGAGCCGAAGGCAGCCGCTTAACCAACCGAGCCACCCAGGCGTCCCAGTCAATGTGCTTTTATATTAATAAAGTCTCTATCTTTTGAAAAAAATTCCCTTCTTTGTTGTCAAGGATGAGATGAAAAAGGGAAAAAAGATGGGATACAATGAAATTTCTTGTCTTCCATTGCACTCTCTAGAGTGTTTCTTCCCCCATAGAGCTATATGTATTCAGTCTAAAGTATCATGGTTAATTCTGTGCTAGTGAATTTATTCTTTGGAGTATGTATTTGTATATGTATGTGTATCAAAATGCTCTTTATTTTATTTATTTTATACTCTTTAGTTACAATTACTAGTAATGTATTGTAATGTCCCTTTTTGCCAAAATTAAAAGTTGCCAACCCCAAGTCAGTATCCCTAATTTTTTTATTGTCCTAGTAAAATCCATAAATCAGAGAATTGGACTAGATAATGTTCAAGAGATCTTCTGACAAGATGAGATAATCAAGTCCTTCCGAGCCAGGACTATGATCTAAACTATTAGGGCTCTGGTCCAGTGTTCTTTCTACTATTCCATGCTAGAAGATCTCAGAATCTGCAACACATCACCTACAAGTTGGAAAGTATTAGTAATATGAGCAATGTCAGTCAGTGATAGCTCTGAGAAATAATAGTTTAGACACATTTTGGTGGTGTACTAAATTAGCGTTCAAATTTTTAATCACAACTTTTCTATTAAACCTATACAACATTATATTCTCTGCTCTTAAGGAAGATAACTTAGGTGGTTATGCAATCTCATTTCAAGAACTCAGAGATAACACGTCTAAATTATTCCTCTGCACTGAATCATAATAAAAGAAGCGAAACAGGTTATCTGTAAAGGAGAGTTTTTTATTCCTTTTTAATAAAAAACCTTTCAAAACCTGAGCAACACATTTCATGAGAGCAAAAACATACTCTCTTCACAGGAGAAATACCATGTGTTTGTAATGACTCACAGAACTATAGTCAAGCAATCTGAAACCACAAAAGTAGAAAGAATCTTTTACCCAGTAAATTTAAGTGAAAAACAAATATGAACCCAAAAACATGAACTCTATGATGATTTTAATGAGAATTCACCAATATACATATGCTGACACGTTAAAATTGCAGATTTTATTTGAACAGTTGAAACATCAGCTGACAAACAAAGAACTGGGTATTTTTTCACTTTAAAAATCTTCAACTCCTAATAGAAGTTGGTTCAGAAAAAGGGAGCTAGTACTGTACCACTTTCTGGCAGACCAGACATCTAAGAGTCCATCTCAAGCACTATTAATTCAATTAATTAATTAAATGATGCCTCTGTTTCATTTGGAATGGAGGGTATTTCTTACTGTTCCACAACAATATTTTTAAAAATTTGATCAGTGTTTAAACTTCATTAACAAAAAGTAACATATTATATGAAGTGTATTCCAGAAGATACTGTTAAGTGGGAAAAGCCAACTACAAAACAGCATATGCTACCATTTGTATAAGGAAGGAAAATATAAACAAACACATATATCTGCCTATCTTTACAAAAGGAAACACTGGAAAGATAAATCAGAAAGCTGTAACATTGGTTACCAAAAAAGTGTGGATTAGAAGGGAGCAGAAGGGTCACAGCTGTGAGTGACACTTCTTTGCAAATACTTTTTTTACATAGTCCCAACTTTAAGAAACATGTTAATATTCTGTAAGTTTAAAAAGATCAAACCAGCATGGGTGAGAAATGGATGGGTAAGGGAGACTAAAACTGAAAGCAAAGAAATCTAAAGTAAAACTACAGCTGAAATAAATGAACCCAACCGTATTTCAAATGAACGACAAAATCCCAGGGAAGAATGGGGGGGAGAGGCTAACACAAGTGCCCACAGTGAGACAGAGAGCAAGATATTTGTAGAATCTTAAAATGTTTTCCCACAGAGGACTTACCAGTTGGAAAGGAAAGGAAAGGAGAAAAAAAAAAACAAAAACAAACAAATTAGCAGTTGATAAATCACACCTTGACCAACTGATCAGAATGAACATCACAAACAAGGAGCAGATGAAGGAACATAGTGTACCTTCCAGTGTCATGTTCTGAGAAGGATACAACCTCACCTTTGTAACTATTTGACAGAGGATGTATAACCTGAGTCACTTATGAAGAAACATTAGTTAAATTCAAATTGTGAAATATTCTATTTTTAAAGGGGAGATGGGTAGGGAGAGCTATATAATTCAAAAATGTCAATGTCATAAATCAAAGAGAGGCTGAGAAAATATAGAGACTAAAGAGGCATGACAAGTAAATTCAGTCTTTGATATAAATCTAAATCCTGGGAGGAAAGTGTGATAAATGATAGACTCAAGAAAATACTGTATCAATGTTAGGTTTATTAAAGCTGATAACTGTAAATGGGTTATGGAAGAGAATATCCATATTCTTAGGAAATAAACTAAAGCATCCAGAAGGAAAAGGTCTTGAGTCATGGAACTTATTCTCAAATGATCTACAAAAAAATTCAAATATATATATGTATACCTACTGAGCCATAAGAATGGAGGCTACACTTGGAGCCAACAGCACGTATACACTGTCACCAAGGCCACTAAGGCTGTTGGAGTTACTGCCACTGCTGATTGCCCATCCTGCCAGCAACAGAGTCCCTTGTTTAGCTTCCGCATGGCTCTCTCTTCAAGAAGACCAGCCAGTTAGCTGATAGCAGGCTGACGTCAAAGCAAAAATAATACTGGGCAAAGTTAAACAGATAAGAAAGAAAGAGACCATTTTAATGCGAATTCCATAAAGCAAAGGACAGGAATGTTTTTAAGCTGTGGGGTGAGCTACTGGAAAAGTACTAAAGGACATTAGGGAGGCAGCTGACCAATGAGCCGTGTTGTGATATTGAATCATTTCTGAGTTTGCAAATGTTTTTCTCTGTGATTAGTCCCCTGTGTTTGTTAATTGGTGCTCATCGAAGTTAAGCTCCTGTCCTCCCATACAGACCAAGTGATAGGGGTGAGATCTTCCCGATGGATCTCTGGTCCTTGATGAAAACATTCCTGGATCATAAAACTGGCAGGAAGCTTTTTAAAAGATTTACATCTCAAAGGGGCACAGAAAGAGATTGCAATTATTATGCTTCCTGAAGTAAATGCTCTAAGAAAATGGAGGACATGGTATCAGAGTCAGGAAGAAGCCCGTCTCAAGTTTATAGTCAGTCTGAAGGGGATGTTAAGGCTGGCTCTTTCACTGACTACATTAGACTCCTTCCTCTCTGGAGGAGGCGGGGTTTTGTTCTTGGTAGAATTGGGACCTATTACAGATGTCCTTTGTCCTCCCTGACCTCATTGTTTCCATCAACTCCTCTGATGGAAGAATTAGAGAATGCCTAATCTTTTGGCATGTAAACTGCACAAAAGCCTCAGACCTAGGTACCTATTTAGGGCAAAGAAGGTGAGAGAAATGACATGAGATCCTAAGATCCACTGTTCTTACTTTATACTCCATCACCCAGAAGCAGGCAGCAAAACAGAACAGTGGAAGTGCTAGTAAAAGACTCAGCTCCAGGAGCAGATTGAGGACAGCATTCTGTCAGTTTGAACACTGTCCTCCGGGATGTGCTAAACCAACAGCTAATATATGATGAAATTTTCCCAAATGCAAAAATACATCCATCTATGAATCAAGAGGTGGAAGGATTGGCTCTGCTCACCATAATTCTTAATGATACATTCACAGAATTTGTGTTTGTCAATCCCCTGACCTTAGGCTCTGCCAGATTTGGGGGTGGAGGGTAAAGAGGTTGTCAGGGAGGCTGGAGGCGGGGGAGGAGGAAGGATTGAAGATGGGGGGGAGGAATATTTCCACCAGGGTATCCAATAAGATTTCCACTTGAAGCTACAGGCCGCTCCTTTTTGGTAACCTGAGGCTCCGCATGCCAGCAGGCCAGTAGCAAAGAAAGGAGTTACTCTGTTGCAGGGATAATTAGCTCTGATTACTATGAGGAGCTGAGCTGCCACTAAATAATGGGGGCAGAAAGGAGTAGGTTTTGAACACAGTGAATTCACTGGATCATGCCTTTGTATGTCTATTCAGAGCAATAATAATGAGTAAACAATTGCTGTAATCACTACCCAACAAGGCCAAGAGAATGGCTCAGAACTGTCAAGAATATGAACCAGGTAACTCAAGCCAAGCTTTGGATGCCAGGATAGCTCCTGGCAGCTTAAGTCCTGGCCAGAAATGAGAAAAATCTAGCATGGGAGGCAGAGGATGAAGACGATAAATAACTGGTGAAAACCTTGGAACCAGGGGCAGAAGGCTCTTGTAGAAAAGCCCCTGCAGAGACTACATCTGGTCACCACCTTGAGGGGACCCCATAAGAATGGTCTTAAAAGAAGGCATAGCCGATCTGAATGAAATAAGAGTGGATTGTATCACACACCTCTTATAGTGTCTCTACTAAGCCTCCGGCTCCATTTTTCACCCTGGCTATGCATTGGTTCCATGCAGGCTTCAAATGGCGTCTTGCAGATGCAGCTTCTCCGACTCATGCAGTCCAGTGTACAAGAGAGTTTACACCTGTGGGGCCACCTTTGACCAAAAGAGAAGGGAACTGATCATTAAATGCTTTTGTCTTTTGTCCCTGGAGGACAGTTCTGCAACATGTTTCATAAGGCTCCAGAGAAGGTGAGATGTAGCCCCAGTCTCCTGTAATGGAGGCCAACTCAACAGTGTGTCCTTTGTGTTGCCATTCTCCCTTTCCTCTCTTTCCTGTTTTACCTGTTCTTCACTTTTTTTCGTATCATTTCCCAAATATACTCCTGGTCTGAGTACGCTTGTCTAAGACTTTTCTAAGTCCTCAGGAACCTAGATGAATGCTTAATTTCTACGAGCCTCCTTTTCATCACATTTACAGATGGGATGTTATTTATAAAGGGTATTTGAGGATTAACAGAGGGAATGTATATGAAGCATCTACAGCAGGATCTGGTCCAAGCAACCACTCAACAAATGGCAGCTATTATTATGTGTCTCATTTCAGTCACAGATCACTGTAAATTACCTTTCCTCTGAATCATTTGGAGTGTATTTACATGGAAAAATAGACAGAAAGCCAGAAACAAAAATGTCCATTTGATGTGGGTTGCTAATTTATTCTGCCCTGGATCATTTTGACATGATTCAAAATAGCACAAATAGTACAAACTTACATTCGTGACAACAGTCCTCTCAGCAGGTCGTATTTCATTCCAATAACAATTTGAAGAGAGATGTGAATCAGGAAGGTTCTTAATAATTGATGGAGAAAATTCACGCAGAGGTGGAAGAAGGCAAGATCCATGCTCGACAAAGGAATTCACCTTAGACATAGGAGACATCTACTTCTCTTACACAAAAGACAAAGAAGGAGATGGCAGCTCCTTTTGTAGGGGGTCCCTGGAAGTTGAGTGAATTCAGTTTCAGTTTAAGAAGGCAGGGTCCTATGTTGGGGCAGGAAACAAGAAATTAGCAAAAGAGTTTAGGATAGAGAGCTTTGGAATAATTAATATTAGATAGAAAAAGAGATGATCCTATGTAATTATTAGATTCAAAAAGGAGTTGATCTGTGTGAATTGCAGGAAGGCTGAGAGCCATCTGAGATGGGAGACCATAAATGAACACCAGCGTGAACATGTGGGTGAGCTATGCAGATATTACATAACCTAGGAGAAAGATAGGATTATGAGGCCCTAACAAGATGGATCTGAATGATACTCTGGATCTGAATGATACTCTGGATCAGGGAATATTGAAAAACTTACTTAAAACTTGCAAATGGATTTATTCTCTGAGAAGTTGTGGTTTGAATTTATACTTTGATACAGACTTCTGCTTGAAACGGGGAAAACAACATCAATGAGCTTCAAGGAACTGAAGTGCTCCACAAAACCATGTAAAATGTTGTGATTTGGAGAAGTTTCATCTTTCACATTATGTTTCCTTCAGAAAAAGGTGTGTTTTTTAATCTGGATTTAGACCACCTTCTGCCTTAGCGTTACTCCATATTCTTGCAGGCAGCGTCGTTTGTGCAAGTTCTCACTTGAAATTAGGAATAGGGACCCTAGAAACGCCTGGAAATGCTTGCAGTCCTGTGCTTTGCTAGGAGTAAAACTGGAGTAAAGACTTGGAAAAAGACTGAGTTGAGATTTGGGGAGTCAATGAAGACAGGACTAGTGTTAAAAGTGTTAAAACTAAGCCTGGAGAATTTTGAATTTTTTATGTTTTGTCCATTATTTCTTGGCGAAGTTTAATTATATTCCTAGTATTTGAAAAGCAAGGTCACACCATAATGGTTAGGGCTGAGTTTTTTCCCTGAAATAAGTAAGTAGACTTTAATTTGCATGAATAGATCATTATAGAAAGAAGAATTCCCTAGGTTAAGAAAAAAGACTTGATTTCTCCTTTCAGCTGAGAAGGAATAACAAGAACTGGATTTATCCTCACTCCTTAAACAACTGAAAAAGCAAACAAAATTTATTAAACATTGATTTTCAAGACTGTGGAAACCAGGCAACAAAAGCTAGATCCTAAGAAAGAGGGAGGAAATTATATGAACTTATGATTGCCCCAGGCTACTGCCTAGAGAGGTTCCAACCTTCAGCATAGTAATAAGGAATCCAGGTAGAAGTCAGTGGTCTCTTGGGGCACCCGATCTGCTCAGTCGGTTAAGCGTCTGCCTTCAGCTTAGGTCATGATCTCAGGGTCCTGGGATGGAGCCCAGCATCAGGCTCCATGCTCAGCAGAGAGTCTGCTTCTCCCTCTCAATCTGCCCCTCTCCCCAACTCATGCGGTTGCTCTCTTTCTCTCTCTCTCTCAAGTAAATAAATAAAATCCTTAAAAAAAATAGAAGTCAGCAGTCTCCGACTGCTGGATTGAGATTAAGATTAAGTTGAGATTAAACTAGAAGTATGGGGAGGTTAAGGCGGATAATGTTTTCAAGGAAGAGTACTACAGAGGAGAAAGCTACAAAGAAAGAGTTCCAGAGATCCAAAGTGGGTCCTCCTCCAGTCTTCAGCTGAATACTGATCAGAAATGAATCAGAAAACACAAAATCCAATTGAGAAACAGGTAGAAGACTTGAACAGACATTTCTCCAAAGAAGACAGATGCCCACCAGACACACAAAAAGATGTACAACATCACTCACCATCAGGGAAATGCAAATCAAAACCACAATAAGATACCACCTCATGCCTATCAAAATGACTAAAATAAAAAACACAAAAAACAAGTTCTGGGAAAGATGTGGGGAAAAAAAAGAATCTTCGTGCACTGTTGGTGGGAATGCAAACTGGTACAGCCACTGTGGAAAACAGTATGGAATGTCCTCAAAAATTCAAAAATAGAACTACCTTATGATCCAGTAATAATACTTTTGGTATACAAAAAACTAATTCAAAGGGATATATGTACCCCTATGTTTATAGAAGCATTATTTACAATAGCCAACACATAGACACAGCCCTTGTGTCCACTGACCTATGAATGGGTAAAGAATATACATATGAATGAATATATATGAATACTATTTGGCCATAAGAAAAGAATAAAATTTTGCCATTTGCCACCACGTGGATGGAGCTAGAGCATATAATGCTAAGCAAAATAATTCAGTCAGAGAAAGACAAATACCATATGATTTCACTCATATGTAGAATTTTTTTTATTAATATATACTGTATTATTTGTTTCAGGGGCACAGGTTTGTGATTCATCAGTCTTACACAATTCACAGCACTCACCATAGCACAGATTCTCCCCAGTGTCCACCACCCAGCTACCCCATCCATCCCACCGCCCCCCACTCCAGCAACCCTTAGTTTGTTTCCTCAGATTAAGAGTCTCATATGGTTTGTCTCCCTCTCTGGTTTCATCTTGTTTCATTTTTCCCTCTCTTTCCCTATGATCCTCTGCCTTGTTTCTTAATTTCCACATACCAGTGAGATCATATGATAATTGTCTTTCTCTGATTGACTGACTTCACTTAGCATCATACCCTCTAGTTCCAACCACATCGTTGCAAATGGCAAGATTTCATTTTTTGATGGCTACATAGTATTCCATTGTATCTGTGTGTGTGTGTGTGTGTGTGTGTGTATATATATCACATCTTCTTTATGCATTCATCTGTTGATGGACATCTAGGTTCTTTCCATAGTTTGGCCATTATGGACATTGCTGCCATAAACATTGGGGTTCAGGTGCCCCTTCAAATCCCTACATCTGTATCTTTGGGGTAAATACCCAGTAGTGCAATTGCTGAGTCATAGGGTACCTCTATTTTCAACTTTTTGAGGAATCTCCATGCTGTTTTCCAGAGTGGATGCACCAGGTTGCATTCCCACCAACAATGTAGGAGGTCTCCCCTTTCTCCGCATCCTCACCAGCACCTGTCATTTCCTGACTTGTTAATTTTAGCTATTCTGACTGGTGTGAGGTGGTATCTCATTGGGGTTTTGATTTGTATCATATGTAGGATTTAAGAAACAAACAAACAAACAAAAATGAACAGAGGAAAAGAGAGAAAGAAAGACAAACCAAGAAACTGACTCTTAACTATATAGAACAAACTGGTGGTTACCAGAGGGGAGGTTAGTGGGGGGTAAGGGGGGAATGGGTGAAATGGGTAAAGGGGATTAAGAATATACATATCTTAATGAGCACTGACTACTGTATAGAATTATTGAATCACTATATTGTATATCTGAAACTAATATAACATGTATATTAACTACCCTGGTATTAAAATAAAAAATAAATTAATTTAACTTGATTAGTTAAAAACAGCTCTCTCTAACAGAGGACAGCTGTGCCCAAAGGTGTGGCAATCTCTCAAGAGGTAACAGCAGCAGAGTTAGAATCATGGTAAGATGACAGGGAAGCCAGAACAATGAATTTCCAGGAAAGAGGTGAGAAAGCCTTCCAGGAAACTCACAAAAATAGATGGTAGGACATCATGCCAGGGAGCTGGTTTTCTGCCATCAGGGCTGGTGGAGCTCATAATTTAATGTATACACAGAAATAGAACATTATTTTACAGTCACAACATGGAAAACAAAGAAACATGGGAAAGCACTAGAAATGGAATACGGATAGGTGCTCAGTTCCTCACTGAATGTCAGTAGGCTGGCATTCAAAAGATGACACTCATCATAAGGGCACAGGAAGGAGGAAGAGGAGGTGTGATGTCGATGGGCTGGCGGATAAGAGGCCAGAGTGTCCACCTGGGGTGGGGGGAGAGGTTTTGTAAAACAGACTTGGGTGAATCTCAGAGACTCTGTGAGAAGGATTTTTCTTCTATTCTGCCTCAGATGCGTGCCAGGAATGAGTCACTAAGTTTGAGACTACCTCGAGCTTACTTTATCTGGTTCTTACAAAGCCCAGTACAAAAAGAACTGACACAGTTTACCTTGGGGACCCAGCAGCTCCTGAAGGGTCCCTTTCACCAGATGTATTTATATTCATTTTAAATCTTTTTTTTTTTTAGGATTTTATTTATTTATTTGACAGAGAGAGAGAGGTCGCAAGTAGGCAGAGAGGCAGGCAGAAAGAGGGGGGGAAGCAGGTTCCCTGCGGAGCAGAAAGCCTGATGGCGGGCCTCGATCCCAGGATCCTGAGATCATGACCTGAGCCGAAGGCAGAGGCTTAACCCACTGAGCCACCCAAGCGCCCCTATTTATATTCATTTTAATTCCTCTGGCTGTGTGATCCTTTAGAACTGCATATCTCACTCTCTCTAAAGGGCTGACAGATTTAACAAATAAGAGCATATCTAGCAAAATTTGAATTTCAGATAAACAATAATCATTTTTTGGTATAATTATAGCCTCAGTATCTGGAAACCCCACTCCCCAAGGATAGGAGATGTTCTGTCGGGAAGGTCATCATAAATTAGTATTTTTTCCCAGTGCTCCATGTATTATCCTTGAACCCATATTTCACAGTTAATCATGAAAATTCATCCCCTGTTCCTATACCTTAGAGAACTGGGAGCTGGTTTTTTGGTCACTAGATTTTTTGCCATCCGCTAGTGGAAATGCTTGGGGCAGAGATGTGGGCAGATAGGGCTTGGCTTGTAAGCACTATTGAAAGAGAAGAACTGACCCTACTGATTCATATCTAATTCCTCAGGAAAAGGAAGGTGCATGAAGCTACTTAAAAGCAAATTGTCACAGAAAATTCTCTATGTATCTTTAAAAGAGCAATGTACCCTATTTGAGGATCAGCATGTTAGAGTGTTCTTCACAGGTTTATGTGTGGTGGAGGCAGAAGGAAGGTACTTTTCTCTCCTTTACTAGTGAGGCATGGTTCAACTTTTGGTAAAAAACAAAAATAAAAACCAAACAAACAAACAAAAGAAACATTGAGCATAATGACCAACATCTAATTGCTCTCACTCTATACATGGCAGTAAAAATATTAATGTATTGAATCCTAACAGATCTCGAGTGTGGGAACTAGATGAGGAAACTAGCCACAGAGGGTAAATAACTGACCGAATTCACACATGACAGTTTAGGACCTAAGTTATCAGCCTCTTCCTTTTCTTTTCTTTTCTTTTTTTTTTTTTTTTGGTCTCATATTTATATTTTATTAAAAATCTATTTTAAAATGATAGGAAACTAAAATTACAATTCATTTTTTTGTGAAATGTGAAATGTGAAAAATGAATTACAGTTCATTTTTTGAGATATGAATATGAACCCAACCAACAGGGATATAAGTGCTTTGGGAAAGAACACTTTGAGGGATTCTGTTAATTATATTTCCTATCATGGGACCCACAGTCATCATTACTAATCACTAGGGCCCAAATGCCACAGATATAATATGGAATGCTACATTTAGCTCTTCTTTACCAATATTTTTTAAAGACAATAAAATACTTCTCCAGGTAATAATACTTGCATATTTATACTTTAATAATTTAGTCTCCACATATCTCTTTCTTTGGTAGAATTTTATTTATTCAGGAAAAAAAAAAGTTTTCCAACCACACACAGGAAGGGGTTGGGTAGGGGGGAGGTGTCTGTCTACCTAGGCCCAGCCCCTGGCACATATGATTTTGGCAGTAATAAGTCGTGTGGGGTAATGGCTCCCAAAATAAACATAGTGTGTGTGGAGGGGGAAAAGGAGAGGGGTCCAGTGGGGAATGTTGGGGGGAAGAGACAGATGAAGTCAATACTGGGAACATCACAGGTGGGAGGTTATTTCTATAATATTTCTCATTGATCAAACTACCATGGTCACCTTCTTTGCCTGTTAGCAGGACTAGGTCTTGACAGTCATCGTGCAATGATGTTGAAAGTAGAGTTCCCACCTGTGCTTTTGGTACGAAGATCCATGGTAAAGTTTCTGTCCTGCAACAGTGAGTCCCAGATCACAGAACGTTTCTGTTCCTAAGTGTTAGTCCAGTCGTGAGAAAACTTGACTGGTCTTTGCCACCTCCAGCTCGCACAATGTTGGTGAAAGTTTTGCCAAAAAGGGCCACCCAGCTGGGAGGGCAAGTCCTCGTAGCCCACAAAGGCTGCATCCAGACAGCTCCCATAATACTGCCCTGTAGATTGTGATTTAAAGGTGCAACATCTTCTCCTGAGAAAACTGAATTTTCTGTTCAGATTCAATGTGGATCTTCCTTTCCTAGTCTTTACCAATTGTCACATTCTGCTTAGTGTGTAATAGCAATCATATTCTAATATTGTGCCACTCTGATCTGGGCATTTCTTGCAGTTCTGTACTTCAAACCTCTAAAACTCAATGCTCAGTTAAAGAACAACTTTCATTTAGTGGAGGCCTGTTGAGGACATACGACATGACTCATGTGTTCCACTCGGCACTCTCCTGTCGACCTGGAAAAGACTGTAGGATTCCCTTTGCTAAGTCTGGGTCTTAAGTATTGCACCGGGCACCTCTAATACCAAAAGCTCATTTTGAAAGTCACCCAATACAGACAGAAGCTCAGGAGGCCAGAGGTACTGCTTTCAAAACCATCTTTTTTTCACAGTGGTGACTTGGAGTATTTAGGCCATCCCTGGAATATTCCAGGAATGCAGAAACATTTAGGAGTACTTTAGGCTCTAGAAAGATGGCAATCTCAAATACTTATTTCATTATTTGTGAGGCTAGGTATTTTATATGTTTTATGCACTTATTTCTCCTGATCTATGAGAAATTATTATTTATCTCTCTTTTTTTAAACAATAAAACAGAACATTAGGAAGTTTAAATAAGTGGCCACATGCTCAGTGAACCCCATAGCATAGCAGTCAAACCCCCAGACTCACACCCCACACCCCATCACCTCTGGGAAATTGCTTTAGAGATACAAGTTACCATTGCATTTACTTGCAGTTTGCTTTCAGAGGGCTTGGAGCCTCAGAATGAGCTGTGACTTTTTTTAAGAATTTATACTTGATGACTGTAACATATTGCGAATCCATATTCAGACATTTTCTTTAAAAAATTAAAGAGGCCTTTCCCTCTCCAATTAAAACAGGTGTGCAATTTGAAAATAGACTATTTCCTCTGTCACATCTTGTTTTAGTCACATCTGACATTTTATTGGCATTGTAACAAAGTAGCATCATTTAATGAGATGAGTACAACTTAAAGATAATACACATGGGGGCACCTGGGTGGCTCAGCTGGTTAAAGCCTCTGCCTTCGGCTCAGGTTGTGATCTCAGGGTCTTGGGATCTAGCCCCACATCGGGCTGTCTGCTCTGCGGGGAGCCTGCTTCCCCCTCTCTCTCTTCCTGCCTCTCTGCCTACTTGTGATCTCTGTCTGCCAAATAAATAAATAAACTCTCAAAAAAAAAAAGATATTACACATGGATTATGCTTATTTATCTGAACAACAGGTGTGTGCTCTAAGGTTGTATCTTCACAGACAGACTCATTTCATTAAGTTTTGCTTAAAAAAAATTAAAAATCATTGAATTCTAATTACCACACATATACACATGCACACACACACACATACACACACATATGCAGAACCTGACAGCTCACTCTTCTCTAACACTATTAATGTGTTCTTAAGAAATCTCAACTTAATAAAAATCCTATTGAATAATCCTATAATATAAAAAGCTGAGTCACTGTAGAAGAAAAAAAGCAGAGGCTGGGAATGTCAGACACTCATAACAAAATTATTTTTTATAAGAATTTAATAATATTGGGGTTTATAATCTTAAATTCCAAACAATGTAGACAAAAACAAAGAGTAGATATAGTGAAAGTCCCCTTCTTTCCTTCTCCCATTCTTCCCTGTAACTCCTAACCATCTAGTGTGTATTCTCCTACTTATTTTTTTGTACATCTATATGCATATGTACATTTATCATACGATCCAACCAGTCCTCTCTTGAGTATTTATCCAAAAGAAATTAAATAGTGCATGTCCATACAAAGAACATACACAAATATTTGTAGCTGCCTCATAAGTAATAGTTAAAAGCTTGAAACAAACTTAATGTCCATTAATAAGTGAATGGATAAACAAATTGTGGGATATCCATACTATGGAAGACTACCCAACAATAATAAGGAATGAACTATTAGTTTATGAAATAAGCTTTTGGATCTCAAAATGATTATGATGAGTAAAAGAAGCCAAACAAAAAGAACACATCACTATATAAATGATTCCATTTACATAAAATTCTAAAAAAAGGCAAACTAGAAAAACAAAGTCAATTAATGTTTGCCTGGGAAGGAGGATAGGAAGAAGAAAAAAAGAAGGGAAAGAATACCTTGGTAATGGGGCGCCTGGGTGGCTCAGTTGTTAAGCGCCTGCCTTTAGCTCAGGTCATAAACCCAGGGTCCTGGGAGGTGGAGCCCTGCATCCGGCTCCCTGCTTAGCCGGAAGTCTGCTTCTCCCTCACCTACTCCCCCTGCTTGTGTTCCCGCTCTCGCTGTTTTTCTCTCTCTCTCTCTCTGTCAAATAAATAAATAAAAATCTTTTAAAAAAAAAAATACCTTGATAAAAAAGAAACCTTAGTTAAGATTAAATTATTCATTACCATGATTATGGTAATGGTATGGTTTAATAGGCATATGCATATATAGAAACAGTATTTTTTTAAATGTACAGTTTATTGCATGTCATTGTTATCTACACACCACACATACACACACACACACACACACACACACACCACACACTCACAGAAATTACAGGAAAGACAGATCAAGAGGTCCCCTATCAGTTGGAATTCCAGGTATTTTGTGCTATCTTATCAACAAGACTACAAAACCAGTAAGATAATAATATCTAGGAATTCACACTGAGAAAGGGAAGACTTTATTTTCAGGGCAGTAACTTCTGCTTTAGCTGATTTGGGGAGGCATATGGAGGTATTTGTCTCATTCCAAAAATCATTTCTGGACATAGTTTTAGATGCTTAGAAAATTTACAGAAAAAAGTCAATAAAAATATTTACAGTAAATGTCACTGTATGAAGAATCGTGGGTAATTTGTTCCATTTTTCTGTATTTTTAAATTTTCTCACAAACTTTAATAATTTTTAAAATCATTTTTTAAATACTGATTCTCAAGATGCTAAGAATAGTGGTGACACTCTGTTCGAATAAAACTTTTCAAGATTCCTAATCTATAAAACAGATAAAAGTTACCTTGTTCACGCCCTTGTCACTTTTGTTCTGGTCTCAGGTCTCCGTTTCTAGCTTGTAATCCACCCTTGGTCCTGACGCCAGAGGATATTTCTCTAAACTTATCCTCCTACACACAGTCTTATCTACAGTAGTCCCCAATTTTATCAGACTCAACATCCTATTTTTGTAAGTATCCTGAAACTCCCTTTTACCTTCTGAGATGAAATTAATATATTACCTATGTGTGTGTGAATGTGTATATGTGTACATGTATGGTATGTGTGTACTTTGGGATACAAACATATAAATATAGGATATATATGTTTGATATATATGTCTAAAATATACATATTTCTAAGTAAATTTCACAATGACCTCATCTAACTGTTTGGTGGGGCTACTAAAATACTGGCACTAAAAACAATGAGGAATTTAAAATGGGAAAAATATTTTGTCTTTATTGTGCTCAGAGCAGGGGAATAGTCAGTCAGTCAACCATGGCTTCAGACACATAACTTCATAATGTCTCTTAGTTTCTCAAGCTTCTTTTCTTTCATCCATTTACTGATCAAAACACAATCTTTGGACTAAAAAATTTGAAGTCCTGACTGTAGTGCAATGAAGAGATTGCTATATCCTGGAAGCACCTTCCATTACCTACACAGAATTTTAACAGGACCTCGAGGAAGGAAGAGGATTTGGATAGGATATTAACAGAGAAGGCATATGGTTAAGTCAACTTTTATTTCCTTTCTAGAATCACAAGTTAGGAAACCATTAAGACGAGGATGGGATGGGATTTTGTTTTTTGGTTATTTGCAAATAAGTTGGATAAACTGATACTGAGAAACCTATACAATCTGGACCCATTTTTCCAATGTAATATTCCAAGGATCCACAAAAGCCCTATTGTCCAGCTAGACTGCTCAGCATCTACAAATGTCTTCCACATCTTTTCTTGTTTTTTTAAAGATTTATTTATTTATTTGAGAGACAGAGAGAGCATGCCAGTGAGGAGAGAGGCAGAGGGAAAGGGAGAGAAGCGGACTCCCCGCTGAGCACGGAGCTCTATATGGGCTTCCATACTGCGCCCCATCTCACATCCCTGAGATCATAACCTGAACCCAAACCGAGAGCTGGCCACTTAACTGACTGAGCCACCCAGGTGCCCTTCTTCCATATGTTTTTGAATGAAAATTATAATATAGATTATATATTGGCTCACTATAAACATGGTTCTCACCTGCATTAAATAATGCAGAGTTTAAAACAACATAAAACCTGATTGCTTTTTCAACTTTGACCTTATACTGTAGGTAAGGTTTCAGAAGAGGAGCATCAGAGTACATTGATACAACAGAAATACAGAACTATCGATAGAAATGACAAAGACAAGGGCTTTTTGATGTCCAGCAGCAATACACTGTTGGTCCAATCAATGGTTCTACAGATTCTAGTTAGTAAGAGTTTTATATCTTTATTTCATGCATCATGAACACTTTTCTGCATTAATATTATTTACTCACAATTATTTGTTCTCCTCCCTATTTAACGATGCTGAGTTTACTTTCCTTGCCTACATATTTGGGGCTTGTCACATGACGGGCTTTGGGCACTGAGATATGAGTGAGATACAATTTTTGTCATGTCTGAGAAGTTGCAAAAATAAATTGCGTTCTTTCACTTGGTCTTTCTTGCTCCTGTGCCCACTAATAGGAGAAAGACCCATCTTAGAAGCTGTTCCTTCCAGCAGCCTTTTTTTTTTTTTTGGTAATTCGGTAACATTTATTTTAAATAAAATAAATTTCAAAGAATACATTTAAAAATCATCGAGCATTACAAAGAACCTAAAGGCACAAGTAAAGTATTCGAATGAATTGTGAGGCGTGGGGGTGAGAGTCTAAGATGGGGGCCATCTTAGGTTCAAAATGAATAGGATTTTGGAGAATACCTGAACCTGACCTATAGCCTCGCACTTACTCTAGCTCAGTACAACCCTAGAGCCAAACCCTAAGCCTTCATGCAATGTGAACAAGAGAAAAAAATTATTGGCCTTGTAAACCATGGAAATACTAGGATTCTAGTATTGCAGTAGAAGCTGACAGTTAAAATTACATTTCGTATTATTTTATATTATCTTTTACTGAAAAAAACCTGAGAATGATTGGTTTCAAAACATAATAACAAAATAGATATGTCATCTTTTTTAATATTGAAAATTATTTAAGCATCGCTTGTTTACATTGAACATTAAAATGATCTGCTGAGATTTTCAGTTCCTTTCAGTTTTTTTTATATCATAGCATCATAATTTCTGTCAGCTATCAGTTATTATCTTTTGATGTATATATATGTCAAAATGATGTGCATATGTGTCTATAATGCATATATATACACATACATACTAGTTTAGAGAATTTTGATTTGTCATATTAATTTGTAGAATTCTAAATGTTTATTAGTTTTTTCTTCATCTGCAAATACCTCGCCCATGATGTCCTAAATGAATTTTTTATGCTTTGGTTCATTATCCAAAAAACATGAGGTTAGCTGCCCTGATTAAGTATGACCTATTGCTTAACCAAGCAGTTTTAAGTGGGAATATGTCTCAAAATTGTTGAACACATATTTTTATTAATAAATTCTTTATAAATGCAACCAACTGGATCTCAAAATACTAATTCAATCTAAAAACTTGGATGAAAGAGAATAGCTTCTTAATTTTTTTAATAGAACATTCACAGTATAAAAAAAGAACATTCGCACTGTCAAAGGCTTAAAACTGCAAACCATGTCTTAGATATTTTAAAGTATGTTTATAAAATATAATAAAATAATATAGACCTACTTAATGACCAAGTATTTCATCAGCTATTATTTAAAATTCAATAGTATACTTATCAAGAATAATAAAGTATATAAATTATTCCCTATTTGCAAGCCAACAAATAAGCTTGCCGCAGTTTCATGAATGCCATCCGTGTTAGAGAAAAAGGACTTTCTTACTCCCAGCTCAGCAAGCCTTCTGAGCTGAAGCATACTTGCTTTGGTTTTCCTTGCCCCCAGGTCCCACAGAGGGGACACAAGTGGGCCCAGACTGATGCTTGCACACATGGCGGTTTACAATAGAGGAGAGAAACTCTGAATTTAGGGAACCTTAATATTTTACAATGTTCAGTAAGTATGCCTGCCCTTTGCTCTGGAGGGAGACATAATGTCTTTCTTCTAAGCTATTTGCTATACAAACATCCTTTAAAAGAGTGTGAAACAAAGAACATTTAGTGCCTTTCATGCAACATGCGCAGAATCATAAAAGATTCACAGAAGATTGTCTCCTAACACACTTCCAAATAAATTCTAAGTGGACTTCATGTAAAATAAATCAATAAAACCAATAATTTAAGATCTAAATTTTCAAGCTATAAGAAAATATAAATGAATATTTATCTAATATTTTGAGAGGGGTGCCTGGGTGGCTCGGTAGGTTAAGCCTCTGCCTTTGGCTCAGGTCATGATCTCAGGGTCCTGGGGTTGAACCCCACACCGGGCTCTCTGCTCAATAGGGAGCCTGCTTCCCCCTCTCTCTCTGCCTGCCTCTTTGCCTACTTGTGATCTGTCTCTCTCTGTCAAATAAATAAAATCTTTAAAAAGATGGTATCTAATATTTTGAGGAAGGAACTCTCTGAGATTAAAAATAATAAAAGAAATTATAACAGAAAAGATGGATGCATTGAACTACCTAAAATTTGAATTTCAACACAGGAAAACCACACAAATAGACATAAAAGACAAAGGAGAGATTGGGAAAATATGATAGCTCAGTGCTTAATAAACTTACTATATAAAGAGATAAAAAATAAAAAATAATAATCTCCCTTATTCCTAATAATGAAGAGATAAATCACCAAAAAAGTTCAAATAAACCACTAAACTAATTAATTCTCAGCAATAACCAAAGAAACAATGTTGTTAATCAACAATGGGCCACCATTCTTTGCCTATCAAATTTAAGTGTCTTTAAGTAATATTCAATTTCTACAATGGTATAATAAAATAAAAACATTTATAACTTGCTGATGAGAGATTCAAATGTTACAACTTTTCTACAAAGCAAATAAGCATTATGTATCATTTTTAAATGCTAATAACCTATGATTTAGAAATCCCTCCCAAAGAGAAAATTACAAATATATGTTTTTAAGATTTTATTTGTTTATTTGACAGAGAGAGAGACAGCAAGAGAGGGAACACAAGCAAGGGGAGAGGTAGAGATTGAAACCGGCTTCCTGCCAAGCAGGGAGCCCGATGCGGGGCTCGATCCCAGGACCCTGAGATCATGACCTGAGACAAAAGCGGACACTTAATGACTGAGCCCCCCAGGCGCCCCGAAAAAACTACAAATATAAATGAAATTTTATTCATGAAGGAGCTACTGCAGCATTATATGTAGGAGTGAAAAATAGGAATCAATTTAAATGTCTAAACTAGAGAAAGAACAAAATAAATTATGGCAACTCTATTGAGAAAAATGGATATATACTATTTATAAGCACCCAACGTCTTTAATTCAGTCTTTATCAAAATTAAAGTGTATTCTTTTTACAGAAAGCATGAGAGAATGAAAAATTGCTGACATGAGGACTTTTGAGACTATAAAATACACATTAGTATAGGAAAAGAAGAAAGAAGAAAGAAAATATACACCTCACAAATACAACAAAATCTGAAATAAACTCTTTTTATTGTCTCTCTCCTCTAAATCTGTTTATTTAAAAAGTTCAAAACATCATATTCTAATACTGAATATTTTTTATGTTTTCATGAACTCTTGGCATTTTCTGACACTATGAATGCTCACAAAGATTCTACGTGTTAAAATTTTTGTCAGAGAAAATGATGTTTGTTTGCTTAAAGTTGTAAACTTTAAAGTTGATTTTATTTACTGACTCAGTAATAATTAACATGATCAATTTAATCTAGTTACGCTTAGCCTAACCAGTACCGAAGGATTTGCAGATCTTAGAAATAAGAATATAGCAAAGATTTTCCTCTTTATAAAACAACAAATTAAATGTGATTCTGAGTTTTTAAAAAATGAAGAGTTTTACTTTTTTATAAACAGAGTACTTTTGAGTTCTCAATGACATGCAGAAATATTCATGATACAATGTTAAGTGAAAAAAGCAAGATTAAAAATATAAAGTATAGTATCAGATGTATTAAAATATATCTCTAGGGACGCCTGGGTGGCTCAGTTGGTTAAGCGGCTGTCTTCGGCTCAGGTCATGATCCCAGCGTCCTGGGATCAAGTCCCACATCGGGCTCCTTGCTCAGCGGGGAGCCTGCTTCTCCCTCTGCCTCTGCCTGCCACTCTGTCTGCCTGTGCTCGCTCTCTCGTGCTCTCTCTCTCTCTGACAAATAAATAAATAAAATTTTAAAATATGTATGTATATATCTCTAAAATAATATCAGAAAGGAACACTACTGATACTAACAATTGTTAACATGATTTCTTATTATAGGAATATTCCCTTTTACATAGTTCACTATATTTTAAATTTTTTGCTATATTGAGCAAAAACTTACTGAAAGTTTTAAAAATTCAACACATATAACCTTCGGACTTGTACTCTATGCAAAGTATGGTAACCAAGAACTTCTCCCCATGCTCCAGTCCTATTCAATTTCTCTTCGAGAAAGATGTCATGGTGCTTAAAACTCTCCCATGGGTGTTTTCTTCCCTTGGGTCTCTTCAAAAGAGAGAAATATCTCTCCAGAAGGATAAACATCTCTGATTATATTCAACAAATTAAACTGCACAATATTGATGCAGTATGAACTTATCAGATGTTTTACGTTTGGCAAGTGGAACATAAATCAGAAGGCAGAATCAGATAGAAAAAGCACTGGAAGGATAAAAGCCCCAGAAGAGCGTACAGAAAGGGACCTATACGATGAGTTTTCCTTCTTGCTAGTTGTAACCACAGGTGTCTCTGACATCTCATCCAAGCATGTTAACCACCAGGATAACCCAATAGGTTGCTCAACTGTTGGCTATCCCTGCAACTGTGTAGGGGTACTCCCAAGATTTTTAGAGTAGTCCTCTACTTCTGCATCTATGTTAATTACATGAAAACAAAAGTGGATGGTATTTCTTACTCTGGTTTTTCTTGTGTGCTATCAAATATTGAACACCTAAAATAGTGTGCTATCAGCTTCTAAAAATGTAGGTCTGTTTTAGTTATATGGCAGTGCATTAATTGTTTCCAATTATTCTGTAATAAATTAACACACTTGGTAGCTTAAAACAACACAAATGTATTATCATTTGTGTCTGGAGATCAGAAGTCCAAAATCAGTCTCACTGGACTATGAAGTCAAGGTGTCTTCAAGGATGCTTCCTGGTGGACATTCCTTGTCTCTTACAGCTTCTGGAGGCTGCTGGCCTTCTTTGGCTTGTGACTCACTTCACCTCTGCTCTTACCACATTACTTTCTGTCACTTTGATCCTCTTGCTTCCCCCTTATAAGGATCCTTGTAATTGCATTTTCTCCACACAGATAATCCAGGATAATCTTACCATCTCCAGATCCATGACTTAATCACATTCGCAAAGTCCCTTTTGCAATGTAAAGTAACATATTCTTGGGTTCCAGATAGGAGATGTGGGATCTTTGGAGGACCATTAGTCTATCTACCAGAGTGTAACATAAATATAACCAAGTAATGTACTAGTATATTATTTCTTTGAAACTAAATTCAGAGATCTAAACAAGATTATAACTCTACTGACAACTGAATAAATCTAATATTCTTTTCACTGAATCAAATACATCCTCACTATTTTTAAATAGCATAAAATAAGTTTCAGAGACTGTTGTCATCTGACGGACCTAAGATGTGTCAATAAAGTGCACTAAATGATTTTAAAGATAAAGGTATTCAAACGTGTCTTTTGTGAGCATTTGCGAAATTTGTAAAAGGCTTTTTCCTTTTGAGTTTTTAAGACAATTTGAAGACTAAATGTCTGTGGATGTCAGTAATTTATTCAGCAAAGAATGTCATTTAATTAAATTGTAACCAGTATAGTTGTTGCAACTATACCCTCAGGACCCTTTGAAAATAAGAAAAGAACGATTCAAAGTGTTTCTTCTGATTAGAAGTAAGCAAGTTGCTGGGATTCAGGAGTGGCACTAGTAGAGAAGAAAATTAAAAGCTCTATGAAGGTTCTAACGCTGAATCTGATTTTTTTTTTTTTCCCTGCAACAGCACCAACATTATGAGCAACAGAGAAGCCTGGGCTCATGGTTTGAGCTCAGAGAAAGAGAAACGCCCTGGAACCCCAGCCAGTACAACTAGCACAGGGAACGCACGCCAGTGACTAGAGAATGAAAGTCTGTCTTGTCATTGCTACCAGATATAGATCAGAAAAATGCCTCCGCATAGAAAAACATTACTTTAACAAAAAAATAAAGTACTTTAAATTCTCTAAAAATTTCTCGTTAAGTGTCCAGAGTAGTTAGGAAGAGAAAAGATTTTACGCTTTTGCAAAATTTGTTCACTTTTTAAGAAATAACTCTATGGAAAACACAAATCAAATATTTCATTAATAATATTTGGTCAAGGGGCGCCTGGGTGACTCAGTGGGGTAAGCGTCTGCCTCAGGCTCAGGTCATGATCCCAGGGTCCTGGGATTCAGCCCCATGTCTTCTGGCTCCCTGCTCAGCTGGAAGACTGCTTCTCCCTCTCCCTCTGCTGCTCCCCCTGCTTGTGTTCTCTCTCTGTGTAAAATAAATAAATAAAATCTTTAAAAATAATAATATTATTCAGTCAACCTAGAAGGTTGTCAATAAGCTGACAGAAATCTCTTTGTATTTGTTTTATTTTATCACTTTGGCATGCTACAGATGCAACCAAAATTTTATTCTGGTTAAAGAAAATCATAAATCATCATTTAAGAAATACAAGTTTCAATTCACAAGCATCATCAGATGTGCTCTGGGGGTCCTCTGTATTCAAAGCACTAAATGTGAGTAAAATGGAAGTCAGACCATGTCATCTTTGCTCAAACCCTCAGTCTGATCCAGAGGAAAGCTGAAATATTTTCAGGGGCCTACAAGGCCCCAAATGTTCTGCTGCCAACATCCCCTCTTACTTCTCTGATTTTATCTGCTGCTTGTCTCCCTGCCTGCTCACCTGACTACGGCCTCACCAGAGAACCCCCAGGCTGCTCCTTTGAGGACATTGGTCAACTCGGAACCTTCCTCCAGGTACCTACTTAGCTAAAACCCTCACCTCTCTCTAGTCTTTGCTTCCACCTCACCCTCACCATGAGGCCTGCTCTGAATACCCTATCTGACACCACGATGTGGCTCCTGGGCCCAGGGAACCACCATGATTCCCATCCCCTCACCTCTGTTCTTTTTTTCTTCTCATGGTACTCATGGCTTTCCAAAGTCCTGAACAACCGATTGATTGGTTGATTGGTTTCGTGGTTGTTTCTCTCTTCTGCCCTAGAATCCGAGTTCTATAATGGAGTTGTTGTCTCCTCTATTTATGCATGTATCCCAAGATCATAGAACTGTGTCTGAAACAGAGCAAGCATCATTAACTGTCTGTTGAATAAGTGAGTAGAAACTGAGGACAGGAATTTTTTAATGAACTTTTATCCTTGCAATAAACTGTAAATTAGGTATCATTTATAACTTACGTTCTGCAGATGGCTAAACTAAGAACTTGCTGAGTTAAATGATTAATTTATATCATGCAGCTAGTAAATAACCAAGCTGAAACTCAGCTGAAAATCTTAAACATTTTCCAACATACTACACAGAATGCCACCTTTAGTTTTTTAGTTCAGCAATTATTTCCTGAGTGCATAGGCCATACAAAGTCTACAGGAATTATAAAGAATAAGATATGGCACTTGTCCTCAAAGAGGTTACCGTCTGGTAGATTTTCAAATAAGAACATGCAAAGAATGGGATGGACTCTGTCTGGTCATCCAGCTAAACATGCAGAATTCTTAAGCTTTTCCCTGACCCACCTATCACAGCAAATTTTGTTGTTCCTGGTTGGAAGGTTTCAGCATAAATAACACCTTCTCTAATATCCTACCTTTTATCGTCTGAGAAAATGGAAGGCCCTCTGAATTCTATTTTGTCTGGAAATGTTTTACAGCCTATAATTAGAGTATAGTTATTCTTCCATTACCCTTATCCTATTTGCTCCTTGGAGTTTTGATAGAATGGCTTCTCATGTTCTAATGACATCGATTGCGGACATGGAGAGAATAAATAATAACTTAAGTACAGTACTTTGGGCCAAAGTCTCAGGCATCCTCCAAACACCTAGAACTTGTCCTGGAAACATAACAGGAGAAGTATACTAAGACAACTATGGACTGAATGAATTTGTCCCTTCAAAATTCATATGTTAAAGCAATAATCTTTGGGGTCTTTGGGAAGTAATTGATTTAGGATAGGTCATGAGAATGGAACCTTCATGATGAGATTAGTCCCTTTAAAAGGAAAGGAGGACAGCCCTCTCTCTACATGGGCACGCACCAAAAAGGACCATGTGTGCGCACAATGAGACTGCAGCCATCTGCAAATCAGGAAGAGAGCACTCGTCAAGACCCAAATCTTCTGTCACCTTGATTTTTGACTTCTTGGCCTGCAGAACTGTGCAAAACTAATGAATGTCTGTTGTTTGAGCCGCCCCTCCATGGTATTTGTTACAACAGCCTGAACTGACTTGGGCCATAAGACATAAAAAATCAGAGTAGCAGATGAAATAACTAAAAAGAAATTACAAAAAGCTTCCCCCATCTGCATCCCCCTCGGACTGTTAATAACGGACACTGTCAAAATAAGGATTTTCCTGCCACGGGCAGGGAGGTGAACAAATATGCCTTTTAAAAAAGACATTGGACCGTTAACATGGAGATTGTTCGCACTAAATGTGAGAAAATGTTTACTCCTTTGAGTCTAGATGTTACACTTATTACCCACAAGGTTCTGACTGGGTTTGTGAGTCTATAAAATCTCCTATTGTGCAAGCTAGTCTAGGAGTTTAAAAAAATGTATTTTTAATTTAGTGTGTAACTTAAAGAAAGTAAGAGATGGAATGGAAAAGAATACTATAGCTAGCTTGTGAAGGATACAAGACCTGGGCAAATAAAGATGTGGACAAATGGAATTTCAGATGAAAGGAGTACCAAAAGCAAAAGGAGCCACAACAGTGCAAAAATACCAAGTGAAAATTAAGAATTGTGAATAGTTCAGTTTAGCTGGGCGATGGGGTCTTTGAAGGGGAGTGGGGATGATAGATATAGGCTAAGGAATATAAATATTGTTCTATAGGCAGCTGTGAGTCCCTGATGTTTTTTTGTTTGGGGGAGTGACAATACCTGAACTATATTTCAAAAAGACTCATCTGGGGGCACCTGGGTGGCTTAGTGAGTTAAGCCTCTGCCTTCGGCTCAGGTCATGACCTCGGGGTCCTGGGATCGAGCCCGGCGTCAGGCTCTCTGCTCAGTGGGGGGCCTGCTTCTCCCTCTCTCTCTGCCTGCTTCTCTGCGTACTTGTGATCTCTCTCTCTGTCAAATAAATAAATAAATAGAATCTTTAAAAAAAAAAAAAAGACTCATCTCTGTGTTAGAAGGATTAAATATCCATATTATTAGTGGAAAAATAGAGTAAGGAAAAGATATTCTGTGTATATGACATCAACACATAAACACATGAAACTTTTTTTATAAGATGACAGACACGGAATGCTTAGGTGGCTCAGTGGGTTAAACCTCTGCCTTCAGCTCAGGTCATGATCTCAGGGTCCTGGGATCGAGCCCCACATCGGGCTCTCTGCTCAGCGGGGAGCCTGCTTCACCCCCTCTCTCTGCCTGCCTCTCTGCCTCTTTGTGATCTCTCTCCTTCTGTCAAATAAATAAATAAAATCTTTTAAAAAAATGACAGACGCTTATTTTGTCATCAAAGAAGCAAAATAGGGGATATAAGAATGGATTTCTGCTTAGGTTACCTAAATTACCCCCCTCATCAAGAATGACTAGGTGTATGCCAGCCTGTGAGAACTCAATAGGATTAATTAATAGGATTTTGGATTACTCATCATTCTCTCTGAAAAGTGAACCCACCCACTGAGAAGACCTGAATCCTCCAGGCTAGAGGAATCTGTCTTTTTGTTAATTATATGAATGCAATCCTCAGAGATCTTACTCTTTTGTGTGAGCAATGAAAAACAACGTTAAGCTCCCATGAACAACTGCTATTCGGATGTCAGAAGAATGTGTGGGCCTCTTAGCATGCTTTAATGCATAACTGCTCTGATCCAGCCCATTCTGGGGATCTCTCAGAAATGGGGTGAGCCACTGGAGAATAAACCACATACTTAAGCTAATTATTCTATAGCTTTGATCAAATACAAATTACTTTTAATAAGCTATTCCCCATCAACATTATGATGTTATACAATGTTATAAAATGTCCTTCATTTGAGAAGTCTTTGAAATGTTCCTTTTTTTCCTTGTCTTTGAAATCATTAATTTCTTATTTGTTTTGCGGTATCTCTTGAAACTTGAAGATCTCACTCCATATCCTTAAGCTATTGTGTGAAGTCCACATCTTTCACTCATTCTTCCACTGGACTTACTGCCCTTGAGAACTGATGTCTATGGTTCTCACATCCCTATACCCCTGGGCCTTGGAAGCCTTCTTCTGTTCATTTGTTTGTGCATTTATGGGCCTATGGTGGCCATTCACATATGGTGGTTACCAATGATACTTTTTTAAGTAGGTCACCAGTACTGTATTTTTTTAAAGGGATGATGATATTATGACTCACTCGTAGGTCTTGGGGCCATTGTGTGTGGGGTCCATACTAAAAAAAAAAAAAAAAAAAAGGAACTTCTGCAATGGTGAAAACACGCCTTCCTTGTTCTCTCATTCTCTGAAACTAGGCTATGAGGATAGTACATGTGATGATTTCCTATTGCCAGATCAGAAGATATTTTAAGTCTTCTTGCCATTTATAATCATAGGCTTTACCAATGAAGCCAAAGAAATGTAGCCAGCCTGTTGTTCATACTCACATAGTCTATAAGAGGCTTGAATATATTAAAACTGATACATCAGATCAAATGGGTTGCCTATTTAATAAATATCAGACTCAAATTCACTCATTATGTTTTCCTGTAATTTAAGAAACTTATAGGTTTTTGGAGAAGAAAAAAGAAAACTCAATATGATGAAGCCAAAAATTTATCTTTTAAGCTATTTTTGCATATCTAGGATAGAAAAGTAATTCCGTGGATGATGATTGTAATACCAGTGATAATTGCACATGTTCTTGGATAGATATGTTCTTGGTTAGATCAAAGTCATTAACGATTTTAAAATAAAATGTTTCAAAACACAAAATTGCATTTTTGAGATGGCCTACATTTTTAAAAGCAGTGTAATAAGTAAGACAAATAAAAAACAACCTTGGAATTTTTTGTTTTTCTTAATTGATGGCAATTAAGTTTACGACTGTTCCAGGCTTGATATGATTCTGCTTAATTATCCTTCTCTCCTTGCCATCCTCTCTACACGTATTATTGCTCAGAAAAAAAAAAAAAAATTATGTATGTGCCATAAAAGAAATG
Source organism: Mellivora capensis (assembly GCA_004024625.1). Taxonomy (NCBI): domain Eukaryota; kingdom Metazoa; phylum Chordata; class Mammalia; order Carnivora; family Mustelidae; genus Mellivora; species Mellivora capensis. Next base: position 73,415 of record PISX010004451.1, read on the forward strand.
GCTGCCTCTTACTATCTCCCACACAAAGACTGTACTAGACACATTACATATGTTATTTCACAATAACCCCACAAAAGTTTTGTTCTTCTTATGTCCATTTCTTCACTCGAGTTTACACAAGGGTAAGTGGCAGCCCCAGGATGCAAACCCAGCTCCTGTGCATCGATAGAGACTCACTTGACTGATTTATACTTACCTCAAGAGTGGTTTATCAATAAACAGGATTAAAATGGCACAAAGATTTTCTCCTCCTTTTCTATAGTCCCTCCTATTCTTCTTCCTATTTGGAAGGTATTTCCAGCGTTAATTTCACTTCTCTGTAAACTGGAGACCCTTCCCCTCCTCAGCTGTGAACAGTACTGTCAACGGGAGGGGGGGGCACAGAACTTCAAGGACACAAGCCAATAGAAATCATTCTGCAGTTGTCAGGACAGATAAGCAATTCTCAAGTAGCTGGCTGTGTAAAATATCACTGAGGAGATATTTCCTTAAAAGCAGATTTTTGGGGACCCACCCTCAAGTAATTCTGTTTAGTTGAGCAAGATGAGGCCAGGAATCTGTGTCTTTAACAGCCTCCCAAGGCAATTCTCATTCACAGACAGGTCTGAGAATTATTGGTTAAATCAAAAGCAGAATTGATAGTCAATAAGTCCTTAAGGCCAAGATTAAGATTAAGATTAAGAACAACTCAGCTGCACATTAGAGTCACTTTGGGAGATTGTTTTGGTTTTGTATTTTTCTTTTTTTAAATCTGATGCTCAGGCCCCACCCCAGACCAATCTAGCAGGATGTTTGGGATGGGACCTAAAGCATCAGGATTTTTCAAAGCTCCCCAGATAACTGCAAGGTGCAGCCAAAGAGAGAACCCCTGCTCCAAGGGGTGGAAATAATCAGTCAGAGCCATTTGGTTTGGTTTTCCCCCAGTTCAGCGCTCTCTCTGCGCCTTCTTCCTTTCTTTGGGCTGCAGTCATGGAGTTGTCACCTGAATGGTGACGCATGAATATCTGTCTGCAGCTTGGGTGTAGCTCCCACAGGGAGCAGAGAACTCGGTCCGCAGCTGCTAGATAGCCTGCCTTCCACTGGATCAGATGCTAAAGTATCCAAAGCTGAAGTGACAAAGAGAAATGTATCCTAATTTCACTCCTTTGCCCAACAGATATAAACTAAGTGTAAACATTTCCTTTCACTCGTTTAAAAAAAATGTGGATGATTTTCTATGTCTAACTTACTTACATGCATCCACACACAAACGCTGAAACACACACGCTTACTCGTGGAATCTCCGTTGCAAATTCTTGCTTAAAACTTTGCCCCCTTGTGTATTTCAGGACTTCAATGGGGGGAAGGAAAGTAAAAATGTTAGGAGCTCCAGGCTGGACTGGACCTGGACGCAAAGTAGATGGAATTAAAATCTCAAAGGTCATTGAAGGTTAGAGGTCACAGTGCCCAAAACAGAGCCAATGTGTTTACATAGTATTTCTCCGCTACTCCAATTCCCAAAGGATCTTGTCAGTAAAATCTTTAAGATGAGTGAGCAGGAATGATTCAGATTCCTGGGAGAAAATAGGAAGCCAGCAGCCTGGCTCTGACATAGCCATAAGCACCCAGGGTCAGGCAGTCAAAAGCTAATGAGGTGATAAAGGACTAAGGACTATGCGTCATCGACACCTGCTGGCATTTTTTTCCTGGAACAAGTTTGAATATACTTTTTATCTAAAATCTACCACTACTCCTTTTTTTTTTTTTTTTCTTAGTGTGTTTGAATCCTGTCCAAGATTTTCTAAATCACCTCAAGGGTTGGGAAACTTTCTTCAGTTTCTGTCATAAGAATGTAAAACAGGATAACAGAAGTCTGACTGGTAATTGGGAAGTAGAGAAAAATTGGAAATTACCTTCAGTTTATGTCTAAGTCAATTTAAATCAGGGGATGGGCCCAAACTCAAGCAGGACAAGCTCACAGTTTTATGAGCCAATTCGAAATGAGTTTTAAAACAAATTTAGAACCCAAAAGGCAATTTAATTCAAAATTCCTCTAGGCAGAAAACCAATGGGGCTTTAAAACATGGCAAAACGCAAATAAAAGGGCAGATTCAAGGGCAAAAATATTTTACAAGTTCCAGTGACAGCACAAAAATTCTATTTAAATATGAGATAATAGGAAGATGACATCGTACGGCATAAAAAGGGGGGGGGAGCACAAGACTGGAAATTAGCAGATCCTGATATAATTTTTGCTCTGCCAGTAACTAACAGCCTTGGGCAAGTCATATAAAATTTTCTGGGCCTGGTTCCTCATCCTCTTTTTTTTTTTTAATTTATTTATTTGTCAGAGAGAGAGGGAGAGCGAGCGAGCAAGCACAGACAGAGAGAGTGGCAGGCAGAGGCAGAGGGAGAAGCAGGCTCCCTGCCGAGCAAGGAGCTCGATGTGGGACTCGTTCCCAGGACGCTCCCAGGACGCTCCCAGGACCATCCCAGGATCATGACTTGAGCTGAAGGCAGCCGCTTAACCAAGTGAACCACCCAGGCGTCCCTGGTTCCTCATCCTTAAAAGAAAGGTGAGGAATAACTGTTATCTTTCACATTCCTAAAATGTTTGTTCTGTATCTGCTTGGAAGACTCAGTTTGGATTTTCTGAAAGGTCTAACCTCATTTGATTATCATGTAAGTGAAAATTTCTTTAAAATCAAATTCGATACTTGTAATTCTTTCCCCCTACAATACACTAAAACCCAATCTGAACTCACCCTATTTAAATTTAGTCTATAGCAAATTAATAGCATTGTGCCAAAAAGGCATGAAGTTTTCAGAATTGAGAAAATATTTCCAGATTGGTAAAATATTTTCTCTGGAAATGGTTTTTCCTCATCCCCTAAAATGTTCTAAATAAAAGAGACTATGGAATCAAGTAACTATTTCTCTGTGGCAAGAAAGACTAAAATTTTTAGTAATTGCTGGATGGGATTTTCAATCAATGTTTGACAAGCATCCCATTCTCTTCCATCTTACAACTTCTTCATTCTCTGTGAATCTTTTTTCCCATCATCATCTTACCCTTCACCAACAGAAAGATTTCTTAGCCCTTGGTTTCTTCATGAGTTTGTGGTTCAGAAAATTGTCTTGCCCCTTCCAGTAATTTTTGCTCCTTTTGTCCAAGTGGCCCCAAAAACTGACATCTTAGAAATGCCTACCTTTATTCTTGAGAAACTCACTAACTTGCCTCATGATCTTGAAACAAGTCTTGGAAATAAGACTTCATTCTGATTAGAAATGTTATGCCTATAGCTGTATTGCCTAATGTAATGGCAACTATCCAGTTTTAAAATAAATAAAGATACTTGATTTACCATGCAATTCATAGAAGCTAAAAGGTGAATCCTATTGTGAATCTCCATTGATTTAGAGTAAAGCACAGGGAAGCTTACCATATAATTCTATTGTAAAATGCTATTGATTTACTGTACGATATATAGAAGTTCATGGTGTAGCTTTATCGAGAGACTCTTATTCACTGTGCAGTAGCATGAAACCAACTGAGTCACTTGATAGTGAAACCCTCTGATTTAATATGGATCCCAGAGGATTTTATTGTGTCACTCTATGGTAACAAAACTTGAAATTTCATTAATTCATTGTGAATTTCTCAGTAGCAGGCCTTCGTAGCCTGAGATATGGCTCTAACCAACCATGAACAATAGCAAGCAGTGTTCGTATGGAATTCATGAAAAAACAACCTCAGGAGAACAGTTCCTGGCATAAGATGTGTGTTGCTAATCTTCCTCCTAGGAAGAAAGATGAAAGATTTTGTTCTCACAAAAAAACAGTGTTAATACCAAAGTTCATAATATAAATTTGGAAAGGAGAAATTATAATGTGATCATTCGTTTTTAAGATTGACTATGTTTTATAAATACTTCAAGATTACTTGTGAATATCTTAATTTGCCCATTTTTTTCCTATATAGAAAAGACTGTTAATTATTATTTGAACCATGTAGAACTAAATGAGGTAGCACAAAATAGATTACTAGACTGCAGATGATTTTTTTTAAGTCTTCAGGAAAGAAAGTCTTACAAGGTTTTCAGATTTGAAAATTATATAGGAAACATAAAATGTGAAATATTATGTTTCTTGATCTCAGTGCTGTTGTTAATTCATAATATTTAATTTCTAAATTTAATTATAGATATTCCTCACTGAGAACAATTTTTGTTTAAAAGGCTGCTCTTTAGAATGAGCTTGATTTCCTTGAAATCTAATAAAATGAGCTTTTTTCAGAGAAACTCCAGTGCCAAACATTGTTTTTTGTGTGTGTTAGTTTTTTGTCCTTTATATAAATTATTCAAATCTGCCTTTCTCTTAACCCTGCATATTTCTTCTTTGACTTAACATGAAAATTGTACTTGGTAGTAAGCAAATGAATGAATAGTCTTGCATTTCAGTCCTTTGTATTGTTCAAGAAACACAGTGTGACTTAGTATGCTAGAAAGATTCCTTTCAACTTCACAGGCAGATGAAAATCCATGCTATGTGGGATTTCTTCCAGACAGAAAGTTCCACTTGCAAATGTCGTCTTCTTCTTACATGTGTATAAAATATAACCATGGAGAATAATGTTTGAAGGACCACTTGAATCTGATATACTATTATAGTTTCTGTCAAAGACTACCTCTGATGGGGTGCCTGGGTGGCTCAGTGGGCCTTTTCCTTCTGCTCAGGTCATGATCTCAGGGTCCTGGGATGGAGCCCCACATCAGGCTCTCTGCTCAGCGGGGAGCCTGCTTCCTCCTCTCTCTCTGCCTGCCTCTCTGCCTACTTGTAATCTCTGTCAGGTAAATAAATAAAATCTTTAAAAAAAAAAAAAAAGGACTACCTCTGAAGTGTATTACAAGTAATAAAGTAAATTTTTAAAAACCATACACTAAAGAAAACAAAGAAAGGAGAGGAAAAAAAGAGAAAAGAGAGGAGAGGAGAAGAGAGGAGCAAGAAGAGAAGAGGAGAGGAGAAGAGAGGAGGGAAGAGGAGGGAAAAGAGGAGGAGGGAAGAGAAGGGCACGCCCATAATCCTGTCCAGGAATTATTTGCAATGGGAAAGAGGAAAACATAGAGGCCAGAAGACATCAGGATTAAAGCCTAAAACTGGTCTCCATATGTGCTTCCTTTATACAAACCTACCATAAATGTCTCTAAGAAAACTCCTATTTTTAAACCATAGCTACCAGCTGGGAAGGTCTCAAACCACAGGGACAAGGTAAAAGGAAATCCATGTTTTCTCTTGTCACAAAAAAATAATAATACTATGATTTGTTTGCAAATATTTACTTCATGTTTAACAAATATCAGGCACTATTTCAGGAGCTTTCCATGCATTAACTAATTTAATCCTCACATAGACTTTTGAGATTTTATTTTGAGCCTCCTTTTACAGATGCAGAAACTGAGCACAGAAAGTTTACAAAACCTTCACAAGGATACAGACATAATGAGAGATAGGGCTGGGACTCAAACCAAGAGTCTAGTTCCAGACTGCATCATGGAAGATTCTGCACTAGACGGCCGCAGTAGGCATAATGACTGCACTTTCCAAATCGCACATTTGTATATTTTTTTACGTAGAGGCTTAGATCTATTGTGGATAAATACATGTCTCTCTCTCTCTCCCTCATTCCTCTGTATGTGTGTGTGTGTGTGTGTGTGTGTGTGAATCTGATATGGACAATGCATTTCAGAAATCTCAGAATCTTTTACAGGAATGTGGACAAATGCAATGTATACAATGTGTTTCCTATTGTGAGTGTATATCCTGACCTAACTTTCTGTCCTATGAGAAAAATGTGCTTATTATTAGAGAGAACTAAGAGGCATTGAGAGAATTAAGAGGCATTGCATAACCCCAACTAGTACCAAACAAATGCCATGTAACTTCTTAATCATGCAAGAATGTTGCCTGCTGCGAATATCAGATAGCTTAATAAGGTTAAATGTCCTGCCAAACTTGTATTCTTAATATCCTAAACCCAGTAAGTTGGGAGCCGTTCAATCAGAGACTATACTTTTTATTTTTTTAAGATTTTATTTATTTATGACAAAGAGATAGGGAGAGAGGGAACACAAGCAGGGGCAGTTGGAGAGGGACAAGCAGGCTTCCCACTGAGCAGGAAGCCCGATGCAGGGCTGGATCCCAGGACCCTGGGATCATGACCTGAGCCGAAAGCAGACCCTTAACGACTGAGCCACCCAGGTGCCCTGAGACTATTCTTTATATAGAGTCTCTTTCCATCCTTAAAGGAGGAAGTGAGGAACTGAAGTGAGATCATTCACCTGTCAAGAAGCTTTTCACTGTCTCAGCTGCAAACGTGATTAATAGTCATCACATTGGACCTAATAGCACAGCAGATAACGTACTTTTTTGAAGCGTGTAAAAGCCTTTTTAGAGTATTAAGAAGATATCCTAGGTGTGAGAACAGCTGTTCGGCTCTGTAGCAGTTTAGAATAGCAAATGTTAGCCCCAGAGGCACAAGGAACTAGAAGCAGGGGAGTAGCTTCTCAAAAGCCACAGAGACATTGTGTATTTTCCCCTTAAATTCGGGGCTTACGGATTACGGAAATCTCCCGAACTCCTGGGCAGGTCTCCATCTTGCAGGTCAGTGCTTTTCAAAGCTGAGTATGCAGAGGCATCGCCTAGAGCGCTTATGAAAACACACATTCCTGGGCCTAAAAACTTGCATTTCTGGAAAGCTCCGGAGATGACGCTTCTGCTGTTGCAAGGATCCCTTTGAGCAGCTCTGGGCAGCACTGTTTTAGGGTGTCCCTGTAACCAACGTGATTCTCAAAGCTGCCTTACTATTTTTTTTTTCCTCCTTTTCCATACCGGCAAGGAAGAGCAACCGCTCTGGGAACCGCAGGACTCGCAGAAGCAATTCCTGTGCCCTGACCAAGACACCAAAACAAAGTAGAAGGGGGCCATGCGGCATGGGGCCTCTTTGACGGGGCACATGAATATGAAAAGTGAGAATTATCATTCTACCCCACTATCTCTAGGAGCTCCAACTGTGGCAAGCGACCTTGCCAATCAAAGCCTTGGGTTGTTGTCTCGTACTAGAAAGAGAAGCCAAGAGGATTTGGAGTAGGCTGCATGTGGGGTCCAATTCAGATGCTCTCTGTAGATTTCGGTCAAGACATTTCTTTATTCTCCACTCAGCTTTAGGTTTCTCTTCATCTAACTCATAGCAAAATTTTCAGTTAACTGTTGGAAGGCCAAGTCATATGATCATTCATTTAGTGTTGTTGGTTTTTTTTAGAGAATTTTTAAAGGAACCTTTTTTACAAGAATAAATTTTTATTTATAATAAATACATATTCATTTATCATAAAATATGTATAATTAATTATATATTATAATATATTATATATTATATATATTATGACAGGATATAATATATAATCTGTTATATATTATATCCTCTCATCCTGCAAGGATTCCCCCTTCTCTGTGCTCCCCCTCCATGTTGTAATAGAGAAAACAGTCATGGTTGTACACTGTCACTTCTCCCTTGCAGGCCACAGTTAACTGCATGTGTGGGCACATTGGCCAAACTGAACCAGACAATTTGGAGTCGGAACTGGAAAGTTCAGCTTCAGGCAGGGGTTTACTGAACATATGAGATAAGAATCTGGTCTGTGGTCCCAGAGCCATTCTCTACTGCACAGAGAAAGAAACAGAGAAAGCCAGGCTATGGCAAGAGAGAAAGCACAATGCTGGCATAAAGAGAAACACAGATGAGAACAGATGTCCTGGTTTATCTGCATTGTTTTGATCCCTGATTAGACCCATTTCTGGGACCTCACTGCATCCAAGTTCTTATGGCCCATGAGGCATACTTCTACCTTTACCAGAAAAAAAACCCCAAAACTTCTCTTTTATTTAATCAAGTTCAGTGTGGTTGCCATTACTTCAAACCAAGAGTGTTAATCAATAAAAAGTAAAACCAATAATAGATAAGATGTTACAGGGACACATTTTAGAATGAGGAGAGGACTTTTGAGAGAGAGGAGAAGGATCCTGAATAATAGCCAACAATAAATATCAGACAGACAGAAGTTCATAGGAGATTGAGAAGTGAGGAGAGAGAAGAAAACCTGGAGCCTCTTACAAGTCAAGAGAAAACCATTTCAACAAAAAGGCAGAGGTCAACTGTATCAAATTCTACCTGCCTCACAGGCTTGAAACATAAAGGAGACATGGCCATCAGATTTAACAAGATGGAGGGAGGTCACTGTTGACGTTGGTGAGAGCAGCCGGTACCAACGGTACCGGACCTGTCAGGAGTAAATGACAAGGGGAGGTAGAAAAAGCAAGGGCAGGGCACCTGGGTGGCTCAGTCCTCAGCCTTCACCTTGGGTCATGACCCTGCAGTCCCAAAATCCAGCCCCTCATGGGGCTCCCTGCTCAGCGGAGAATCTGCTTCTCCCTCTGCCCTTCACCCCACCTGTGTGCTCTCTCTCTCTCTGATAAATTAATAAAATCTAAAAAAATTTTTTAAAAATTAAAAAAAAAAGAGCAAGGGTGTGTAACCTAATCAAAAAGTTGATTTAAAATTGGAGAGTAGGAATAGTACTTGGGATTGATAGGGTTTCTTCCCCCTCCTGGGATGTGTGTGCATGTATTACACCCTTTAGAAATGTGTCAATATGTTTAAATTCTGATGGGAAAGAAACATCAAGAACGGGCCATACAGGAGATACAGTAAAGAAGGGTAATTGGTAGCACTGGAGTCTGAGAAGGCCAGAGAGCAGGACCTTGAGAATATCTAAGAGATATCTCTTACATTAGGTGACAAAGCAGAGGTGAAAAGCCAGTTCCCTGTCAGGGAATGAAGGAAGGGGAAGAGCCCAAAACAGCTGCTGTTTCTTCTCTCCTTCCAAGCCACACTCCTTTTCCTTCTTCATGTCCTGGAGACATGGATCCTGATAACCCAGTCCATCGTGGCGGGAGAAAGACTGGAGTCAAGGACATACAAACAAGATACAGACAGACTTTAGTATTACTTGATCAACGGCGTTCTCCTCTATGCTGTTTTGTTCTCTTCTGCAACACTATCTGTCCTCAATCCAAAGACATTGAAAAATACGTCTTACTCCTTCAGTGAAGTTGAAAATTCTTCATGAGAGCAAAACATGTATAGTCCAGTTTTGCACCTTCCTCTTCAGTAATTCATGGACAAAGAGCTCTCCAAAACAATTATTTAATGAGTTAAATAGAAAGGCTGTTTAGGATCTAAGTCAATAACAATCTAAAATTGAGCCACCTTTTTTTCACTTTGACACTAAAGTTTAATCATAAAAGGTGAGTTGGCATGTGTTTTCTAGTAATCTCAGAAAGAAAACTAGCACTTTGGGGAATTTATTTAATTTATAGATGTTTTAGAGGCTTTTATAGTCTGATTCATAGAAATGAACCTCCAAATGAGTAACAAATTATAGCTAGGGGTTTTTTTTCTATCATTCCTTTCATAAATATTAAACATTTCTTCTTTAGTCCTTTTCAGAACTATTTATTCCAAATCCATTGCAGAGTCATCCAGAATTTTAAAAACCTGGATTAATTTCAGGCATCACATAATGAAGCTAATGTTTCCATGGTTTCATATTTCTAATGGCTCTTGAATCTACCCTTCAGTGTCAGGAATATTATATCCTTCCAGTTCTCTTTTCTTCTCTCCCCCCACCCCGATATTGAGCCTGTACTTAATATCTATTAACCTGAAGATATTCAAATGCAAGTCATGTGATTGGAAATGTATTTCTACTGTTAGTATGTCTAATACATTTTTTTTTCCAATTTCCATTCATTTAAGATCTGGTTACTTTCATGTTTGATATTAGGTTTCATAATGAATTCTGAGCCACCGATTCTGAATGTTTGACGGTGCGCTGCCGCCCTCTAGCTTACTTTTGCGAAGTTCTCCACATGTAACAATTTATTCAGCAAATCCCTTGTATATATCCTATCTGCAGATACTCACTCATTTTCAATGAATCGCATATTGGAAGTTCTTTGTACAGCTATTAATTAAAGTTATACATTTCTTTCCTTTCCAGATAAATGTTCAGTTAATCAACTGGATCAAATTATAAAAGAAAGAAAAGTCTTAAAGGAAAAAAAAGAAACCTTCTCATCATGTGCCAGATACTCAGCGGATTCTCTTTTCACCTTAATTTACACCTTTTCCCTTCAGGTGAGCTGACTGTTTTAAAAATCAATGTGCTTTCTTATCCTTTATTCCTTAAGCAGCCAGAGAGAAGTATCAAATCTTCTGTGCTCTCGGTGAATGCTGAACACTTGTCTGTCAAAGGATATTTCTGAAGATGGAACAAAATAATTTCAGTTCAAATTCTAAGGGCTGTGAGAAACCTCAGTTTTTTATGTTCAAAAAATTATAAAACTATTTAAGGCTTTAATTACTATTCTTCTTTAAAAATAGTTCAGAAATAGATGCTGTTATGACCTGATACTCCTTTGTGATGAGATCTTCTGGCCTGGATAGAGGTATCTGCTGTTACCTGAACAGTTCCACATCTGGTTTGCTGGGATTTATTTGTTGTCGAACATATTGACTAAAACTTGGTGCAATGACATTAAATTGAACCACATATTAACAAAAAGAGAAGGCACATTTATTTAAGGGTCTACCTACACTTTGGTGCCCCAAAGCTTTAACTCTGAAGTATGATGGATAGCTTCATTTTCAGGGTTGTTCTTGGCTGGAACTGTGTAGGGAATGACATTTGGGTAGAGCACAGAGACCGTGATGCTCGAGGGATGGAAGGTTGGATTGGATCCTCAGTTCTGCCAACACTTAACTTCTGAGTCTTACCTCTCTTACACTTACAACAATGAGTATGCCATGCTCCTGAAATTGTAGAGACCGTCAAATGAGGCAGCGAGTACGAGAGCACCCCTGATGATGCTTGGTACATGAAGCCTAATAAAACTCTGTTTAATCTAAATCTAATGTAGACATTAACTTGTTCTACTCTTCAGATTACGATGTACTCTCTGCCTCTTATCCCTTTTCCCCTTATCAAAGTGTTCGCCTTATGTACTGTCTTTGGGTCTTTTTGCAAATTCTAGCTATTTTAAGAAGGAAAATGAATTTATTAAGAGATATTAGGTAAGTCACAGAATCTGGGAGGGTCAGAAAATCAGGTTTAGAAGCTACGATGACTGTTGCACAGAGACCCTGAGCCACTGTCACCGAAAACTGTCCCACCAGCACCACCCCAGGATGCTACCACACGAACTGTCGCTGCTCCCTCCTCGGAGTTACCCAAAGGGGAGTCCAGGAGGGTTGAATGATCGCATCTGATTGGCAGAGTCTCACCACGACTGCAAGAAAACCTGGAAAACTGAGGTTCTAACTTCTGCCTTGGGTGACAGGAGACAAAAGGTGAGGAATTCTACAAATATAACGCAGTTGCCGGAAGATTCAGTGTGGCCAAAAAGCATGATTACTACTCCACTCTGCTCTCTATTTTTATGATCCCCAGCAAGATGATCTAATTGTTTACTCAAGAGTTCCTAGAAATGGAGAAGCTGAAGAAGTTCATCTAATGGCAGAAATTTCAGGGCTAATAACAAACCACAAATCAGGGGGCACTAGGTGACTCAGTCGTTAAGCGTCTGCCTTTGGCTCGGGTGGAGATCCCAGGGTCCTGGGATCCAGCCCCACATCGGGCTCCCTGCTCTGCAAGAAGCCTGCTTCTCCCTCTCCCATTCCCCCTGCTTGTATTTCCTCTCTTGCTGTCTCTCTTTCCCTCTCTCTGTTAAATAAATTAATTAATTAAATCTTTACACACACACACACACACACACACACACACACACATCATCGACTCTCAGCTGTCCCCATTTCTACTTGCTACTCTCTCTGGGCATGAGAATATGTGTGACAGTATTATACTGTACAAACATAGAACTGTATTCTGCTTATCCCATATACATTGATTGATTGGTTGGTTGGTTGATTAAACATGTATTGAATTCCAGAACATTTGCAAGGAATAAGAAATATAAACACAAATAATAATAAGATCTGTGCCCTTCATTCTTGGAACTCGCATCCTACTTGGGAAATCCATCCTGCCAACTATAGGCAATCTGAGAAACACTTTAACAGAAAATGTAGGGCATTGTGTACGTATGTAATGTTTGGAGACACTTCGAATAGGAAATCCAAGATTAAAGGTATTGTCCAATAATACCTATATTGCAAACATACTGGGAAGTCTATTTTGTGAAACAGGAGACTGGAGGTGAGTCAATAAACTGTTGTACATTGCTGATAAGTTCAGACCTTACTGTGCACTTTCAATTTTTATTCATATTAAAGTTTCAGATTTTTCATTGCCTTCAAATCATCATTTCAAGCTTCGTTATTATTCAGACACTGTAAAATGAAATTTTAGATCATAAAATGTCCTTGAAAATAGAAACTTCTCACTATGATACTAATGTTTTAGTTTCTAGTCTTAAAACATTATAGTTTTTCATTTACATTTCTTATGTATACTCATTTAATAACCAACTTTAAATTCAGTAATCACATTTTCCCCTAAGCTTTGATTAGAACAATTATAGTAAATGAAAATAAGAAAGTAATTTCTGTAAAGAGATTCATAAAGCATCCTTTTCAAACCATAAAGCAGCCTTCCAAATAGTTTTTTTCAGCATTAGGTCTACCAAGAAAAAAAAAAGATTCTATTCTGCTAAAGATAAACAGATCCAAAACGCTTTCATTGTCTGCTCATCTTTTTCTGAGTCTAGCCTGGGAAGAAGGCTTAGCACACAAAATGTACCCAATAAATGCTGTTGAGTGAGTATCTGGTTCTCTTGCTGAGGCTAAAAAGGTAGAAGCATCAGTAGAAAGTCCCCCTTAGAGGGGCGCCTGGGTGGCTCAGTTGACTCAGTGTCTGTCTTTGGCTCAAGACATGATCGGGGTCCTGGGATCAAACCCTATGTCAGGCTTCCTGCTCATCAGGGAGTTTGCTTCTTCCTCACCCCTCCCTTCCCCCCCCCCTTGCCCCCGCTTGCACACCCTCCCCTCCACCGCTGATGTTCTCTCATTCTCTCTCGAATGAATAAATAAAAAAAATTTTAAAAACTCCCCTCTGAAAGAGAAAGCTTGTGAACAGATAAATGAAATGGAAAAGACAGATGATTGAATGTTTTACATCTACCCAATATTTCTTTAGCCCCCTAACTTTGGCCCATGTTTACTTTGGGTTTACCTTACAAAACAATATGCATCAGCACACAGCTAAGGGAAATCTCTGCGAAGAGGGCCATGCCAACTTATTGATTGATAACACGTGGCTGAATATTTTTTGTCAACTCACTGTGGTGCAATTAACACTGAAGGTATTATTCCTAGTTACATAATTCCCACACACCGCCATCCTGAGTATTGAGTTGTTTTAAGTTATGCCAATAGGATGTAAGGGAGGGGGGGTTACAAACAACTTGATTAGCAGAATTTTTTTAACATCTTTTATTTGTTGTGGAAAAGCCAAACCAAAGCACCAGCCATGTTTCATGAAGGCCCATGGACGAGACGACCAAGTTGTCTATACAGCTCTGTTAGGCTGGGAGACAGTACAGTTTGGTTTTTTTTTATGTGCGTGGATCCTTCTAATTCAGATTCTCTGTCAAAAAGCAGAAAGACTGAGGGGCACCTGGGTGGCTCAGTCAATTAAGTGACTGCCTCTAGATCTCGGCTCAGGTCATGATCTCAAGATCCTGAGATCAAGTCCTCATCGTCAGGCTCCAGGCCCAGCAAGAGCCTGCTTAAGACTGTCTCTCTCCCCATGGTCCCGGGGTCCTGGGATCGAGCCCCGCGTCGGGCTCTCTGCTCAGCGGGGAGCCTGCTTCCTCCTCTCTCTCTGCCTGCCTCTCTGCCTACCTGTAATCTCTGTCTGTCAGATAATGGATGGAATCTTAAAAAAAAAAAAAAAAAAAAAAAGACTGTCTCTCTCCCTCTCCTTCTGCCCACCCTCCTGCACACGAGGGCATGTTTGCTCTCTGTCTCTCTCATAAAGAAAAAAATGTGGAGATTGAGGAAATGGTCTTTCACTGTTTATTCTATCTTTATTCTTTCATCTCCAAATGCCTCAAATGTTTCCCCACACACACACACACACACACACACACCCAGACACATGCACTCGTGCAGACACACACGGTCACAGAAGTAGGAAGGAAGGTAAGTTTTGTCACAATAACAAAGACACAAAATCACTGTGCCTTAAAGCAGATAGTTTATTTCTCTCCCAGGTAAAAGTCTGAATGTAGGCAAATCGAGCTCTGCTTCACAAGGCAGAGCTTTTTCCTTGTTACTCCACTGTATATGGGCTCCATTCCCAAGGGCATGCCCCTAGCCACAATACCTGCAGGTTAGCCAACTGGAAGGGCAAAGGCAGAAGGATAGAGAAAGGGCAGGAAACAGAGTATCTGTCTTTTAAAGAAGTTTCCCAGAGCTTCCATACAACAGTTCTACTTACAGCTCTTTGGCCTGACTCTCATAACACAGCCACACTCAGCCACAGTGGGAACTCAGATATGTGATTTTTATTTTCCATAGTGTGTTCGCAACTGACACATTTAGATGGTATTCCTGAGAACAGAGGGAGAATGGGTATTGGCAAATAACTAGGAAGCCGTCATGGGGTTGGTTCCTCCCAACTATCCTTCCCATGACAGAATGAGTGGGATTTCATACTCAGACCATTCAGGGCAAATTCCTTTCCTTCTCCACCCACCCTGCTCTACATTTTCCTCTACCTTTTAATCCACCAAGAACATTATTCTTATATATCCAGACACACTTCTTCTGCTCAGAGGAGCAAAGAGGGGAGCAAGTAGTGAAGGACAGATTACTTTTCCTATTTAAGCTACTGGGTACTACAAATTCAAATAGGAGGATCTGAGCCAAGTCTAACCCTCTGCTTTTGTGTTTGCTATCTAAATTGAGACCACTGTCAGTTTTAATTGAACATAAAATCTCCTGTTTGATCCTAAGCAGGAGAATAGGGTTTTCATTTGCTAGTCAGTGGATTTTGGATTTCTTCCCCAAAGAGGCTAAACTTTAGTGATAATTACAATATTATCTCATTCAAATGAAGGTCTGGAACATTTAATATTCTCGGGGACATAGCTACCTCTGTGGGCAGCAGAACCAGGTATTTAAATATATATTTAAGCTGCAAACAAAGCCCTGGTTATGTAGACTGTTGTTCTCACACTTCACAAAGCACTATAGGTGCCTTTGAAATCATAGCTTTGAAGAACAGAACAAAGCATGAAGAGCCCACGTATCCCCAAGCACACACCCATTCCACCTGTGTTTTTTATCTGGGTTTCTAGATAAGCTATTGTTTAAAGAAAAATTTTCATGACTTTCAAATATTTGACCTCATTGTTCTCCATCAAATTTTATTTCTTATGGATTTATTTCTTGTGGACATTGTAGCCTTGAACTTCCCAGGACTTTCAGGAGCTAGTAAAGAAGGGTACAAAGAAGGGATGTAATGGGAAACCTTCTGCTCACTTGTCATCGTGACATATTTTTGAAAACTTACGTATTTAGAAAGATCACAATGACTCTGGCAAATATTGCTCCATAAAGCAGAGCTTCCTCCTTGTTATTCCATCTTGCATGAGCTCCATTCCCAAGAGTATTCCCCTAGCCACATTCCTGGCAGTTGAGCCAATGGGAGAGTTGAGGTAATGGCAGAAGGATGGGGAAAGGGCAGGTGACAGAGCAGCTGTCCTCTATTTTTCTAGATTACTGAGACTGTATTAGTAAGCATTTTGGTCTCCCTGGCCGTCACACTGTATGTGTATAATTGAAATTCTTTTTTTTTTTCAGCCGTTTACATTTTTCTTTGTAATTCTTAAGACTTTTTTATTGTATGAATGTATCTGTTGCCTGAAATAACTGAATATTTCTATCTAGGTCAACAGACACAGCGGAAATGATGACTGACCAACAAGACCTGGGAAATCTGCATATTACAGCTGCACCACAACTTTATTGTTTGCTTCTACTATCAGAATCCTCTCGGCAGTCCCACTTCATCAGTCAAATACTCCATTGGGACAAAAAAGAGCAAAAGCCTATGTAGTCCTTTTGTCGTTAAATATAAAACTCCAATCTTTTCTTCCTGGGAGATCAGCTACTTAAAAAACACATCTCCAAAAGAATAGTTAAGGGTTCTAGTCTAAATAAAATATTCTAAGAATTTATTTCTCTCAGCATCTGTTTCTTCATTTTCCAGCTCATATTTTTTCATGGCAACAAAATAGCGAATGAAAGTTTCCCCCAGGGCCTGTCTCAGACACTGATCTTCCTCCAATGCTACAAGAGCGTCTTCCAGTTTCAAAGGGATCTCAGCAGACTTGGCCTGACAGAAGTCCGTGCTGTCATTGGGACTGGCCAGGACACCATCACTGCTTTGAAGTCCATCCAAGCCCGCAGCAACCGTCGCCGCCAGCACCAGGTATGGATTTGCAGTCGCGGAGCCCAGTTTATTTTCTATCCGGCTGCCTTTCTCACCATGGCACTTGATATTAAAAGCACAGCTGTTGTCATTGTATCCCCATGTTGTAGGCACACTCTCCTTGAGGTCTTTACTCTCCTTGGAGTAACGCTTCCGGCAGCTAACAGCAGGAGCCATCAGGCAGCTGAGAGCAGCAGAGTGCTTCAAGAGCCCTGCCAACCATTTTTTCCCAGTGATCGTGAGCTCCTCGACTCCAGAATTGCTGCAAAACATATTTTTCTTCCCCCCGACATCCCAGAGACTGTGAGACAAAATTCCTGAATTGCAGAATCCGGTCTCGATGAAAAAGCTGGCGATGTAGTTATATTTCCTCGCAACTTCTTTGACACCTGTTCTGAGGGTGAATGCATTATCAGCTGCACTGATGCCAAATTCGGGCAAAAAACAGATTTCCATCTGACCGGGCCTGGTAGAGGAGGAAAAACTCTCGACATTGGCTCCAGTGTGATACAAACCATCAACGAGCTCCTGGATGAAAGGCTGGTCATGATTATTTAGCAGTGTTGAAGCAGGGAAAGAGATGGTCTTTGAATTGATAATTTCGGGCACAGCAAAAATGCAAAAATCATAGATGAAGGCGGAGAGCAGGGAAAAGCCAGCGTCCTGCAGCTGGCTCAGCTGCCTTTTGGCGATGTACCGAGGGGAAGTCAAAAGAGGCTCACCAGTCACAGTGAACGTGTCACATATCACTCGGGCAGTTCTCTCAGCCCATGGCAAAACCCGGAAGGTTGAGAGCTCTGGCATCAGGACGATGTCACTATTAAAACATGTTGCTCTTATGTGATCCACTTCATCGTCCTTAGGATTCGGTATCAGTTCCAGATAACCTCGGGGCATGCAGACGCCATGGATCACTTTTTCCTGAGGAAATTAAAGGTCAGAGCAATCAGGTTTTGACTCGTGAAAGCAAATGAAAGGGTGGGGATGGGAGACACATTGCTCATGAGGGGAAAAAATGTCTTTAACATCTGTTGGTTAACATTAGCGTAATATCAAATAAATTCTAAATATCTTATTTTTTTCAGATGTATTTATTTAGGGAAGCCTGGGTGGCTCAGTGGATTAAGCCTCCGCCTTCAGCTCAGGTCATGATCTCAGGGTCTTGGGATCAAGCCCTGCCTCAGGCTCTCTGCTCAGCAGGGGGCCTGCTTCCCTCTCTCTCTGCCTGCCTCTCTGCCTACTTGTGATCTCTGTCTGTTAAATAAATAAATAAAATCTTTTTTTTTTAAGATGTATTTATTTATTTGAGAGACCAGAGAGACGGTGAAGGCCGGGGCAGAGGGAATGGGAGAGGTAGTTTCCTCAAGCAGACTCCCTGCTGATGGGGAGCCCCCACTAAGACTTGATCCCAGGACTCTGACATCATGACCTGAGCTGAAACCAAGAGTTGCCTGCTTAACAACTGAGCCACCCAGGGGCCCCCAAATTTAAAATATTTTAAAATAAATCCCGAGTTACTTTTATAAAGAACTCTTAGTATTTTTAACCTGGAAGGCTTTATATGTTTTGGGATCTGAAAATAGCAGTCATTAAATAAAAGGTAGAATAATAAAGGAAATGTCTTTATAGCAAATGACAAAGGTAAAGCCTTGTGAAATTGTTTGAAATGATCATAACCTAGTCCTTTTTAAAGTACTTTTTATTTTATGGCATAGTTGCTAATATCTCAGCTAAGGTTTTATTTTTGGCTTATTTTGTTGTAATCCCTATAGTTAACTGAGAATCTTCAGTCCTTCCAGGAACTTGACAGTGGTCAGTCCTAGGACACACACAGCAGTCATCTTAAGGACCCTGGTCTGTCATCCAGAGGACCCAGGTCTGCTGACAGCTGCACTCCTCTCTTCATCCACTTACACAACCCACTAAGAATGAATACACAACAGCCTCACAGTCCCTGAAATTTGGCCTGTGAGCGTGGACCTAGATCTCCAAAGCTATAGTTCCAAAACGTGTTATCGGCTTCAAGTCAGCCATGAACTGAGTGTCACCAAGTCTGACTTCTAGGCCTAACTCTTTCATTCATCACTTGGGTGAAGTTAGGCAAATCACTGGACCGAGTGAGTCGGCTTCCATGTCTGTGTAACAAACGTGTTAGGCTCGATGGTTGCTAAGGCACTTTCTAGCCATAGACCTCTTGGGGTCTGTGTATTTGGTCATTTAACTTTTGCTATGTGCCAGACAACAGGGACATGATGAGGTTATAAAGTTGAGCAGACACGTTTAAAACGGTTTCTAGAAATTGTGTCATAGCGATATAACAAAGCTTCATGCATTGAAGTTTACATTCATGGTAGGGGAGAAGCGAACTACAAGGCTTCGTTCCCATTATGTCAGTGCGTATCACGAGGTTAATAACACATGCTAACATTCTGTAAGCCAAATTGTTTCTTCTATTACCTCCAGTCCCAAAGAGCATGGCTACCAAAGACAGATGCTAACGGGGACCACGCTACTGGTCCCTCTTCTGCCTTTGACCGTGAGCCCCTGCACTTCCTCACATCTATATATATACTTTCAAATGCCATTTGACTTGACTGATCCAAATCTGCTTTTGCCAGTAATAAAGTTGAGAAAGTCAAGCACTATTCAGTGCCTGCTTAATATTTTCAGTTCCCTCAATGACCTGCATACACACACACACACACACAGAGGCATTGTGGAATTTCAGAGTACTTTAGTATGAAATCCTTTCATTTGAATTTTTACTGTAAGAAATAATGATATAATTTCCTTACTTTTCAATTTTTTGTTTGAAAATCCATATGTTTGTTCTGTATATCCCTAAGACAAAGGGTAATGTATTTTATTCAGGAGGTTTCCAAGAGTTCCTGCAATTAAAATCTGTGTTTGTATTCACCTGGTTGTGAACATAGGGAAGAACCTGTTACATTTCATTCCGCTAGGCCTTCACAGATTTAAAGAATAGGAAAAAGTCGCACTTTGTTCTTCAAACCATTTAATCTCTATTTTTCTGAGCACTCTTTTTTAACACTGTCATTTTCTTTGTTCTTTTTTGAACATTCTGAATTCAAACGACTCTTTATTAGTAGTGGGAAATATATAAATATACATAAACATGTCTTGCTCATGACAACTAATGAAGTTATCTTCACATGTGTTTATAAATACAAAGTATTGGGACAACTACACACTCTAATATAGATCACCAGGGAGTCAATAAAAACTCTAGCAAAATAGCTCAAATCTCTATGATAGCTGAAATTTGGATCACAGTAAAGGCCACCGAAGAATTAGTTATAAATTCTGTTGCAATACATCATGTTTTGATTAGATCAAAGATAGAAAGAATCTACATTATCTGCATATAATTTAAATAAAAACTAGTCTTTTGCTAGAACAGAGACAGTTGGTTGTAAGGTTTAATCAGCTAATGTTTGTAAGGCATTTAGCACAGTGCCAGGCATATGATAAGTATTCTTTAAAAAGTAGATACCATCTGGGGCGCCTGGGTGGCTCACTGGGTTAAGCCTCCACCTTCCGCTGGGGTCATGATCTCAGGGTCTTGGGATCAAGCCCTGCCTCAGGCTCTCTGCTCAGCAGGGAACCTGCTTCCCCTTCTCTCTCTGCCTGCCTCTCTGCCCACTTGTGATCTCTCTCTCTCTCTGTTAAATAAATAAATTTAAAAAAAAAAAAAAAAGGAAAAGAAGGAGGAGGGGGAGGAGGGGAAGGAGGAGTATTGTAACTGGAAGTGAAGAATCAGAGGTGGACATCCCAACTCTGCCTGTGATTGCCTGTGTAATTTGAGAACGCTTTCCCTTAACTTTTCTGGGCCTCCCTTCACTCATGTATAAATGAAGAAGATGGGTTATATTACCTCCTGTATTTCCCTGCATGGTCTAACAATAATTTTTAAATTGACATTTTATTTTCTACAAATAGAAAAAGGTTTAAAAATTACTTTAGAAAGATTGGAGTTACTTTCACTAAGTTACAGGCAAATTCAAATTATGGATCCTCTCTTCCTTTAATGAGTTCCCCATACAGAATTGTATTTATATCAGACTCATGTTGTTTATATTGTTTTGCACAGTTGAACTTATATTTTATGTCCATTTGCAATGAATTTCACAAAATGAATTATTTAATTTTTAATTACAAATACTCATGATGTAAATATTCACTATTACCTATACCTTCACAAGTTCCAAAATGAATTCAAAGTGTTTTGTTAAAAAATAAATAGATACTCTATGATCACTAAATAAGAATAAAATAATGACTAGGTAATGAAAGGAGAAAGTGAGTTTGTATTTGCAAATTAAGACAAAAAATAAATACAGCGATTGAGAATAAGTATGATAAGTTATATTAAAATTCTTATGATAGACAAACTTTTTCCCTGCATAAACGCCAGAAGAAAAAAATTGATTCTAATACATTGGACATTGAATGAGATAATGGAAAGTATTTTCAATAGTATTTAAAAAAAGAATTGCAGACGTTTTCTTTTTATGTCAATTTTATCTATCCCCAGCAAGTGGAGGGAGCATATTAAATTATATTTTCACAAAAGAGTTTCTTTGAGGAACTAGAATAATACTCTAAATATGTAACTTTGAGATGTCATTAGTGGAATAAATGACTAGGATTTGACAAAAACTGAATAGCAAGCAGTTTTATATTGAGGTCTCTGGCAAGTGCCTGAGGTGTCAGTTGTGTTTTCTTATTGATTGAAAGAAATTCATATAAATTCATATAAATTAGATTCTCGGCCTGAACAGGAAACAGGAAACAGGAAATTTCACATTTTCTCGTCAAAATTAACCAACATGTATTCTTGCATGGATGAAGAGAAAACAATGTCTGCAAGCAGATCTAAAGGATTTCCTAAGAGACTAATTTGGGGGTCCATTTCCTTTTTTTTTTTCATTATTATTATTAAGTAGGGTTGACATAAATATTTTATCAGTTTCAGGTGTACACCACAGTGATTCGACAATTAGACACGTTATACTGTGCTCACCAAGATAAGTGTAGTCAACGTCTATCACCATAGACTTAATTCTATCAACGTCTATCACCAAGACTGAATTCTAACTGGAAGTTTTGTACCTTTTAATTGCCTTCACCCATTCTGGAAATGATCAGTTTGTTCTCTGCATTCATGAGTCTGTTTCAGTTTGTTTGTTCATTTGTTTTGTTTTGTTTTTTTAGATTCCACATTGTAAGTGAAATCATATAGTATTTGTCTTTCTTTGTCTGACTTACTTCACTTAACCTAATACCCTCTAGCTCCATCCATGTTGTCACAAATGGCAAGATCTCATCCATTTTATGGCTGAGAAATATTCCATTGCATATATACACCACATCTTCTTTATCTATTCACTTATCAATGGACATATGGGCTGCTTCCATATCTTAGCTATTATAAATAATATTATTATTATAAATTATATATTATTTTAATATTTTATATGATTATTATTTATATTTATATATAATACATATCATATTATATATTTATATAATTATTTTATATAATTAAATCATAAATAAAAATAATATTATAAATAATGCTGCAATAAACATAGGGGTACATATATCTTTCTAAATTGGTGTTTTCGTTTTTGCAGAGTAAATACCCAGTAATAGAATTACTGGGTGGTATAGTATTTCTACTTATAATTTTTTGAGGAACCCTCATCCTGTGATTTTCCATAGTGTTTCCACCAATTTACATTCCCAATATAGTACACAAGGGTTTCCTTTTCTCCACATCCTTGCCAACACTTGCTATTTCTTGTCTTTTTGATACCAGCCATTCTGACTAGTGTGCGGTAATATCTCATTGTCATTTTGATTTGCATTTCTCTGATGATGAGTGAAGTTGAGCATTTTAAAAAAACAAATTTGGACCTGTTAGAATTCTTTTAAAAAGCATTTTTGAAGGTGCCCACTTTTTCTCAACATAAAACGAATGAGAAAATTACAATTTTATATTAAAGTGATAAAAATAATCTATACCTTAGAAATAAACTTAGAGGTGGCTTAACTTTTGTACTTTCATATATTATACTGACTGATGTCCCTTCCTTCTAAGAAATGTTTCAGTGACACAATAAATCAGTCATTAAAACAAATACATGATATAAACTGAAAAAAAAATTCAGAAAGTCTCAAAACATATCCAAAAATGCAATATTCTCAATATCACTATTTTTAAGAATTTAATGGTATTTATTAAGTCATCCAACAACAATAGGGTATTTTCTTATCAGAAGTAGAAGCTGAAAGGGATATGTTTTTTATCTAGCAAATTCTATTTAATCTTTTTTTTTTTTTTTCATTTTGTATCTGCTCTTGGGTCTTCTGTTGCAATTTTCTCATGTCAACCCAAATATCTCCATAATTGCAATAAGAGAGAAAAGATAATTCTATGGAGGGAAATTATTCAAGGCAGAAAGACTAAAATTACCAGTCTTAATTAGTTTTATATTTCTATTGGATAAAGGAATTGCTATTTGGGCCCTGAAAGTGTATGTTCAGCCCCTTAGGGAGCAGTAATGTGTTTGGGGAGGGACAAGGGAAAAAAAACCAAATAAATTCCTGGTTTTCAGCTTTAATTACTGTATAGATTACGAGAAAATAAGAAAGAGTAGTAAGGACCATTTGCTTGCTCATGGTCATGAAATTGCATTCACTCATAACTCTACCTGTAAAACTCACTTGGAAAAAGTGTGCAGGGATACTCTTAGATCTGGACACACCATGGAGGTCTGTTGCTTCAAATCGCACAAACTGAAGGTGATTTTTGGCCATCTCTTGTTTAATGTGCTTCATTCTAGAGGAGAGATGAGGTGTTGTCGGAATTTGAGTGCTGTCCCTGGTGTTATCTGTAGGATAGAAGATGGCCCTAAGTCATTAGATCATGATGAACAGAAAAGCAAAAGGAGACTACAGAGAGTGACTTTGTCATCGTGATTGTTAACAAAATCATCATATGCTCCTGTCATTGACTTACAGGTAGAGATCTTACCTTTCTTACCCTGCCTTTACCATAGTCCCAAGAACACAGTCTCTAAACAGCTTAAGCGATTATTTATAAAGCACTTGGGGTTAAGCGAAAATTAACATTATTTGAATAGGCATAGAGCCATATCATATGCAAATACTTACTGAAAATGCCTTTGCTTATGGAAATTAGGATACATTTGCATAACGTGACAGCTTAGGCACCATACAAGTCTGTGTACAGATAACTATCCCTGAAAAGACTGAGCTTCTTGCACTAACTGGTAATACTTAAAGGTTCCTGTATGATTAAAGGCAAAATTGTTTGGTTTTGTTTACCTTGTGCAGATTTGCATTTTTTGTTTTTGTTTTGTTTGCCAAAAAAAATACATTGCCAGATGTATGGCATCTGAATCCAAGACATCTACATGTCTCTGTCAAATTTAAACTTAAAAATTGGTATAAATGAGCAAACGAAATTGTTTTTCAAGGATGAGACTGTAAGAGATGAAAAATCTAGACTGAAAACCAGAAGCCTAAATATGTATATTTAAGATAGACTGCAAATTCTAAAACTTCAGAGCTAGAAGAGAGTTTGGCAATAAATCACCTAAGCCAACCAATTTGCTAGCTTGCAAGCAAATTGCACCCAAAGAGGTGCAGTGAGGTAGTCCAAATCACACTCAGTTCATTGTCAAAAATTGAAGCTACAAACCAAACCTCTTAACTCCCAGTGGGTGGCTCATTACCAGAAAATGAATGAATATATCCAAAGCATTTAAAAGGTCAGGCACGTAGTACACATCACAAATGTTAGCTACGGTCCAAACTTTCAGAAGAGGTAGCAGACTGTAGAGATTCAGCATAAACACCAAAGCCATCTGCCTCCCTCAGAATCCTGCCTGTGCCCTAGACACTTCCTTACTTCTCTGAGCCCTGGCTTTCTCATTGATACAATATTATCCACTTTATAGGCTTGTTGTGATGATTAAACAAGTTATTTAACAGTTCCTGTCAGACATTAAGCACCATATAAGTGCTTCTTAGATACGTAAAGTGAACACAATTACTCTAGCCTTGGTAATGGTACCATGATCATGTCTGAATCTGAATATCCATCAATCTGTCACATCACTGATGCTAAGCACCTATAATTTTAAAGTGATACCTGAATATCCTTTTCTGAGATATAATTGGCTTTAAAAATAAGCATAAAGATTGACAGTTTAAAAACAGAGATTAAGTAGATTTTAAGTACATGAAGCATGAGGAAAACAAATTGCTGGTTCCACCTATACAAATATATTAGAGATAATGTCCTGTCACTGATACATTTGGCTACTCTGAGACTCCTGAGGCTTTATAACTACCTTCCATTTAACACAAACAATTAAGCTGTAGCAATTACCATGTTTCATGCTAAATTAGCAGTTGCTGTCTTCCCAACCTATCCCGAAGTATTGGGTGTTCTGCCCAAGTTGAACAATTCTCTTTAAAGAAAATACAATTTATAAGCATTTTAAAATATGAAAAATTTCAGACAAGCAGTATTCTAAAAATAATAAGGAATTACATACAAGCTATAAATATTTTAACAACATAAAAAAAAAATCAGTAAGCGTCTCCTACTAAAGGAGCAAAGACATTTTATTGGCTCACTAGTAATACAATCACAGACAATCTCATTAGTTCTTTGCTTTATCTGTATCTTCTAATGTTTCTACAATAATCTTCTCTCTGTGCGTGTTCTAATCTTCTCTTCATATAAGAATACCAGTCATGTTGGATTTGGGCCCACGCTATAGACCTCGTTTAACATTAATTACTTCTTTTAAAACTCTATCTCCAAATACAAGAACCATGTGAGGCATGAGGGGATAAGACTCCAAACACCTATGTATTTAGGGGAGACACAATTCAATCCATAATAACATATCATCCCATTTCCATTTTCTTCAGAGTTCTCATCACCACCCACCATATTGTAAAATCATGTGCATATTTTCTGTCCTTCCTCACTCGCATGTCAGTTCAAGGATGTTAGGAGAATAGGGGCTCAACTTTACTTGCTGCTATATCCCCAGTACCTACAGCCATACAGACATATCATAGATGCTCAATGACTAGTCCTTTAAGAGGGGGATGTGTGGGTAAATTAATTAATTAATACACCCTGGGTGCTTTGACCTTGTCTAATTAACAAGTGGAATTGGTATCACATATTTCAGTGAGTATATTAAGTACCATCTCATTCATTTGAAAGTTTAATTCTTTCACCAAATATGAGAACTCTATCCAAT
Source organism: Mellivora capensis (assembly GCA_004024625.1). Taxonomy (NCBI): domain Eukaryota; kingdom Metazoa; phylum Chordata; class Mammalia; order Carnivora; family Mustelidae; genus Mellivora; species Mellivora capensis. Next base: position 99,303 of record PISX010004451.1, read on the forward strand.
CTAATTTCATTTTCAAGGAATCAACTAATCTTACTGAATCATGGTCTGAATTTCTTTCCTTCAAATAAATCATACTTGTTAGTTACAATTAAACTTTTTGGTCAGACCTCCCCAGATGCACATGATGAATGGCGGGCAGATAACTGCTAGTTCAGGGACTCATTTGTTTTTCTTACAGTATGGTTCCTGGAGGTATTCTCCTTTCCCATCCCCTCAGAGAACCAATAAATTAAATCAATCTGCTTTTACAGAGAAAATTTTCCTACTGTGAGTATTTACAGGGAAAAAAATAAGAAAACACTAGCAAAAAAAAAAAAGTTAAAAGTTAAAATAAAACCTCAAAGCTCTATAGCAATTAGAAGGACTTGGAGAAATGTTGTCTGTGTTCAAGTGACAATAGGACATATTTCAGTTATAGAGAACAAACCATGGTCACTTATAAAAGGCAGATTAAATAGGCATTTGAGCTTTCAGAAATACCAACTCAAAAAGAGAAAAGTGCATTCAAGAATATACTCTGCAATACATTGAATTTATGGAATGCCTGGGATGATCCGCCAAACTCCTTTCCCAGAGCCTGCCTGCCTTCATCCACATGGCTAGTGTGAGAGACACCCTCTTAGAGCAAGTGTAACCCCAGTCTCCAGTCGTATCATGTTAGCCCAGGTGGCAGAATAACCAAGTAAAAGCAGTAACAAAAGCAAAAACAATAAAAAATTGGGGAGGGGGAGCTTTTCTTTGAAAAAAAAAATTTTTTTTAAGTCAAAGTGGTATCACAGAGAAGAAAACACAATGTCAAAATTTTAACACTGATTGAGGAGTAGATTTTCATATTTATCTTTAAATTCTGTATTGGCGACTTTTTTGAAGCTATCAACTTGTTGGTGCTTTGGGCCTGTAAAAAGCTTAATCTCGCTTGGGGCCAAAGGAGGGAGCTTCTGAACCAAGTCAGGTTAATAATGATACCCATTATCTTAGTCACAGTCGGTTGGTGCAAAGAGAACTCACCACAGGAGTTCGTTCTTCAGATTCTTTTGATGTAAGACTAAGAAATGGTCAATTTCATCTATTTTTTGGCTGAGTCTATATAAAACAAGGGTCACAAATGGCCGAAGAACCAAGGTGGTCTGGAGATACTTTCTTACTAGTTGTCCCAGTGTTTGAAAACATTTATAATAGTCAACACCTACATATCTGAAAATTTTGTATAAAAATCCTGAGTTCAAGCTTCTTTTAAAGAAACTAAATTTGGTAACAATGGGTGGTTATGTCTCCGTAGTGACCACTGGCTAGAGGTCGGAGGTGGCCTGAAATGGGGCATGTATCCTCTAATCCGTGGATTGGCAAACGTTTTCTCTAAAGGGCCAGATAATAAATATTTGCACTTTTGTAAGCCATTTAGTATCTGTTGCAACTTCTCAACTGTGCCATTGTAACACGAAAGCAGTCATCGATGATACATAAACTTTATTTACCCAAAACAGCCCGCAGACGGAATCTGGCCTGTGGGCCAGTTGTCAACCTCTGCGATAGTTTCTCACAAGCCAGCCTCATTGACTGGTTCCTTACACTAGCCATCTCAGTCATTTGCATTATGTACCTGGCCCCTGTGGCATTTGGATAGATAGCGTCTGGTGCCAGGCTGTCAGTGCTCATCTCCATTTCATGGAGAATTTCACAAAGCCAACGCACACAGAGGCGCACAGATGAGAGACGCTATGGTAGGCAGAACAGCCCACAAAGATAATAACACCCTAAACCCTGAAACCTGTAGAATATGTCAAACTGCAGGCCCTAAGAGACTTTGCAAATGCAAATAAGGCTATAACCCTTAAAATAGGGATATTGTCTTGGATTATCCAGAGTTCTTTTTTTTTTTTTTTAAGATTATTTATTTATTTATTTATTTGACAGACAGATCACAAGTAGGCAGAGAGGCAGGCAGAGAGAGAGAGAGGAGGAAGCAGGCTCCCCGTTCAGCAGAGAGCCCGATGCGGGCTCGATCCCAGGACCCTGGGATCATGACCTGAGCCGAAGGCAGAGGCTTTAACCCACTGAGCCACCCAGGCGCCCAGATTATCCAGAGTTCTTAAAAGCAGCAAACTTTCTCCAGCTGTAGGCAGAAAAGAGGTGTGAAAGAAGGAGAATTTCAAGAGGTTACAAACATTAAGTATTTGAGGGATTGTCTTGGTCCTGAGACACTAGACCAGAGCAAGGTTTCCAGGAGCTAAGGGCCACTCCAGTGGACAGTCAGCAATCCTACAACCCCAACGAACTGGATTCTCCCAACAATCTGAGCACTCCACAGAGTCTCTGGATAAGAATCCAGATGGCCAACACCTTGACTTCAACCTTGCAAAATCTGAATCAGAGAAACCAGCTGAGACACCCCAGTTAACATATAGAATCCTGACAGCATTCACTTCCCAGGCTCTAGCTCCTCCTTAAGCCCTGTGTGTCATAAAGAATTTAACCTTGCCAAAGGAGACCTCTTTACCCTTGGCTCCTGGAAGATAATCTGGAATGTCCTGCCTGACAAGAGAATCTTAGTTTACCTGGGGCTTCTGGGCCACACTAGAAAATCTAATAATGTCATTTATCCTGGGAGCTTTGAGTCATGTGATATCAGCTTGACTCCCAGGGAAGCCAGAGACTGAGGTCAGCCACATGAAACCCCACTATGGAGTACCCCCCCCCAAAAAAAAACTCTGGACACCAAGACTCAGGCAAGCATCCCATGGTTGTCAATACTCCATGCATATTGTCACATATCATTGCCGAAAGAGTGGTGCTGTCCATGACACCACTGGGAGAAGACAAACGGAAGCTCTATGCTTAGAACTTTCCTGTACTCTCCCCGCTGGGTCTCTTCCCTTGGCTGATTTTCATCTGTACTCTTTCACTGTAATAAACCATAACCTTGAGTATAAGACCTTTCAGTGACTTCTGTGAGTCCTTATAGCAAATTATCAAAACTAGGGTTAGTCTTGGGGAGTTCCCTAACTTGCAATTGGTGTAACTAATGAAGTAGCTTGGCGGACACTGTCCTTCTAACTTCACACGCTGCTATATTTCTGTCTTTCCAAACCTTGTTTATTCAACCCTTTCATGATGGATTCCCTTATGGAATACATACCTCATTTTAACTAGTTTCCACTTAACTTGGATCCCAGAGATTTTTGACCAATACACTGATAGGCCAAAATCATTGTATTACTATTAATAAGCCAGAAACTTAGAATAACAAAATTTCACTTTTAGAAAAGACTAGAAAGATCATCCATTGCAACCCTTCCATTTTCAGATGAGCAGCCTAGTGGTTAAAAAAAAAACTATACAGCCGCTTATAAACAATAGGTGTATAAATTCTTCTGACTCCCAGGCTAGCATTCCTCAATCCATGCCACATTAACATTAATTTAAATACAAATTTGGGATTAGTGGCTAGAATCACGTGTCAGTTTGTTTCTGCGCCCTTACCAGTATGGTTGGAGTTTGTGTTAAATTCATGACAAGGAGCACTGGCTGAAGTTTTGAGGGGTGAAGGTTTTATCCCTGTTGTCTGATTCTCGGAGTCCTTGTCATCTTGTGGCAGATAGGAGTCTGCGGAGCCAGCTCCCACAACTGGTTTGCTCACATCCCCCAACTTGTGGCACACCATTTGGTTTCTGATCCTTTCTTTAATAAAGAACGGAAAAATGTTAAAAACACACTGCCTTTATTTTCAACTGTCTTTTAACATGAGAAAATAATTTATTCCTGGGCAGTGACATACCAAATGAAGGGCAGTGGGAATGACCTGCACTGGTCGTGGGCCATAAAGTGGTATGTTGTCTGTAGAAAATTTAAACTCTGGTTGCTTTTTACCATTACCATGCACTGGCCATTCCTATTACCCCTGCCTTGGAACACCACCGTTCCTGGGTTAAGTCTCTTGTTGTTTGATTATCTCCTAGTTTCAGCACTGTTTCAGAATCTATTGAGTCTAGTTGGAATTCCAATATGTGATACGAAAACTTGTTCCACATCTTTACTATGGTCTCCCAAATCCTTAGTAATGATCTTTACACTCGGTCTTGGAGCAGAAATATGCTTTCCTTCTTCCATGTATGTTCCTTCTGTTGTGTTCTTTCTTTCCCCCCCTCACCTCCATCCTACTTGTGCTCCCTTTCAATTCTGAATATTTTGATTGGTTAATCTTATATATTTATGTTATACCTTGACATTTGCTATCTTTTATGTTGTCTATGTAGAAATAAATTTTAGGTCTTTGTTTTTGCTTCTCTCTTAGATGAAAAGAAAATGTTTTATGAAAAGGAGAACAAAATACAGATTGTTATTGGCATCATATTCCTGAGAGATCGTAATAGCTAAGATACCTTTTGAGTTGGATATATCCATTTCTCCTACTTCAGCTGAGCAGACATGTTTTGTGACTTTCTTTCTTGTTCTTCTTAATTTACTCATCCTGCTGGCTTCAGTCTCATTACTTTCATCTCTCGTATCCTGTAATAATTCATAGAGAAAAAGGCAAATAACAGATCTTGCGTGCATCTAAATTTGCATGTTAAGAAAGTATGACAATTGGAGAGCTGAGTTTTCAAGTGAATATAAGAGACTTTGATAATGAGGTAAATTTTGTCACCTCCATGTGCTCTTGAATAATTCAAAATTAAGAAAACCAATATTCTGCTTACAGTCAGGATATTCTGCACTCCTTTTATATGTGGTATAGAATTGTCATTAAAAAGTTAAGATCTTGTCCAGTAAGTGAACATTTCTATCCTTTTTTTATTTTTAATCTGGGATATTTTATATTGTCAATTCCTAAAAATATTTTACCAAATCCATTTCGGCTGCAAAGTCCTCTTTTTATGAGTTCCATCTTTTTTAGAATCTCTAACCTTTTGACCAGAAGCACAAGTACCTGAAGAATTCTTATTTTATTCTTTTATTCTTTTTTCTTACCCCATCCTTATTACATCCATCTTTTTTAGAATCTCTAACCTTTTGACCAGAAGCACAAGTACCTGAAGAATTCTTATTTTATTCTTTTATTCTTTTTTCTTGCCCCACCCTTATTACATCAATATTTACTTTACTTCAAAAAAGTAATTGCATTCATAAAATACTATTTTGCATATGTAAAACAAGTGTTATACTCAAACAGTTTTATAGCCTAGGAAAATCTAAAAAATATTTTAAAACAAAACAACCTAACTTTTACAATCTAGTTCTAATCCTTGACAGAATTCCTTGATAGACGGACCTGTCAAGGACTATTCCCAGCAAGGAGCTGGGCAGTGAAGCAGGAGCGGAGGGGTGAAGAGCAGAGACAACTCTGCACCAACAGTGGGCAGAATCACCCCTGATGTCCCAGAACACAAAAGCTAACACTGAAAAAAAAAATAAGAATAAGAAAAGCTGACATTGGTATATTTATGTTTTTTACAAACTCTTATTGTAGTTTGAAGACAGCGGAGGAAAGGGGCAGGGGCAGGGTCAAAACTATAGTCTAAAATGTTTTGAGCTATTATCTTTTTGAAGAGTAGATTCTGAAAGACTCCATATCTTGGAGCAACTTCTAAATATGTGTCCAGAGTGGTTTCTGGGGAACAGTTGTACTCATTTGTCAATACCCATTCAGCCTCCGAAAGCTAAAAGGAGAAAAAATAATTTAACTTGTATTTCTGTGTAATTAGGACGCTTTGTTATTATTGTTACTATGTTTAAAAAGATATGTTTCATAGGACAAAATCTTTTTTGTCATTTTAAAATATCACATCTTGGAAAATTTTTACTCCAAATAATTTTATATTTGGATGATGTGATACTTATTGTGAGATATAGTAGTTTATCTTTTTCAAGCAGTTCATTATTTTATCTAAATACTTTTCCAGGGGCACCTGGGTGGCTCAGTGGGTTAAGCCTCTGCCTTCGGCTCAGTTCATGGTCTCGGGGTCCTGGGATCAAGCCCTGCCTCGGGCTCTCTACTCAGCAGGCAGCCTGCCCCCCCCCCACTACCCCCACCATGCCTCTCTGCCTACTTGTGATCTCTCTCTCTCTCTGTCAAATAAATAAACAAAAATTTTAAAAAATAAACACTTTTCCAATACACTTCTGATAGAATTCTGAAAGTGATTTACTGGCCTTATTTTACATATTCACCATTTCTAAAATGACATTGCCAGAAATACACATTAATTGCACTTTTTTGTGGGTTGTTTTTTTTTTTTTTTAATTTATTTATTTGTCAGAGAGAGAGAGAGCAAGCGAGCACAGGCAGATAGAGTGGCAGGCATAGGCAGAGGGAGAAGCAGGCTCCCTCCCAAGCAAGGAGCCCAATGTGAGACTCCATCCCAGGACTCTGGGATCACGACCTAAGCCAAAGGCAGCCGCTTAACCAACTGAGCCACCCAGGCGTCCTGCATTTTTTGTGTTTTTACAAATACATGACTCTAACTTTATTAAGAAGTCTTGTTTAAGGGTGCCTGGGTGGCGCAATCAGTTAAAGATTCTGACTCTTGGTTTTGGCTTGGGTCTCATGGGTCCTGAGACCCAGCACAGCATTGGGCTCAGCAAGGAATCTGCTTGAAGATTCTCTCCCTCTAGTCTCCCCACCTCTTGCACGCACTTTCACTCTTTCTCAAAAAAACAAATGAGTCTTAAAAAAAAAAGAAGAAGAAGAAGAAGTCATCTTGTTTAAAAATGAAATACTTAGTCAGGTATGTAAATATCCTAACATTTGTGTTTGTTTTACCCATTGGGGATCCTCTCACATACAGATTAAAGGAATCAAATGAAACAGACTTTAAGATTTCTCTCAGTTTTAAACTCTAACCTGTAATTGAACAACAATGTGCTAAAACTGAGCACTTTGTCAGGCACATTTCTCAGCATAACCCTAAATAGAATCTCTGTTTTACAAATGAGAAAAGTGAGACCCAGAATAATTTGCCCAAGACCACAAGAGTGAAGAAGAGATGCAGTTTACAAATAGGTCTTCCAGTTTCCGAAATGCCATTCTACTTCCTAAATGCCAGAGATTCGATTTTACAGAAAGTTCACTTTAATAACATTCACCTGCTTTCATATAAACCAGATCAAAAGGGAAAGTTTAAGAAAAAAACAAAGACAATTCAAATTCACCTAGTTACTAACCTGAGATTTTCATCAATAAAAACCCAAGAACTAAGTCATAATACATGCCTCTGACTCTGTAATAGAAGTTCAAAAGAATTTTTTTTCAAATGAAGAATACATTTAGTTCAGTCCTTTGAATTTGTTTTTATATACAAGGATGATCAAAGTATAGACACAGTTCTAACAGCTGAACCTAATTTATTGGATTCCCTGGCTTACCCTGCCCCCAGCAGAATGTTTTCATTCTCCTAAATCTCTCAGTTATATTTGGTTACAATATGATAATGTTTCAGTTAAAAAGCCTACTAGCCAAGATTCACGAAGTTTGGGTTCCGACTTTTCCACTAAGTAGCAAGTACTTCTGGAGCCTTGTTCTTTTCATCTGTAGACACTGCTACAAATATAAATATACCCAGCAAATATATTCACATTTTATAAGTATTTTCATTACCAGGCAATCCTTTATATTTCATTTAATATAACAACATCAAGAGAACACTTATAATTACCTACATTTTGCCAAAGCAGATATAGGTCCACAGAGGTTAAGTGATTTATTCAAGGTCATATGACTGCCAAGGAAGACTGGGAATTCTTTTTTTTTTTTTTTTTAAAGATTTTATTTATTTGACAGACAGAGATTACAAGTAGGCAAGAGAGGCAGGCAGGGAGAGAGAGGAGGAAGCAGGCTCTCCACGAAGCAGAGAGCCCGACGTGGGGCTCGATCCCAGGACCCTGGGATCATGACCTGAGCCAAAAGCAGAGGCTTTAACTCACTGAGCCACCCAGGCGCCCCGAGACTGGGAATTCTTTAAGGAGGTTCCCACATCATCATTACCAGAAGTGGAGGAAATTTCACTTCTGTTGGCTGATGGATCCTGGAAAGGCCCAAATGCCCAAGAGGATTAGTAGGATAGTCTCAGAAGTTAAGAGGGTTGGGAGGAGCCTTTAGGGACTCTTATCAGCACCTGCTTACTGACTAGTTTAGAAAGTTTTCACCATTTTTCATGCGTTCAGTAATACAGTTCCAATTTACAAATCTCCTGCCTGCACCATTATGTTGGACAAGCCTTGCCTTTATGTACAGTAAATACTAAACGAATGTTAATCCTGATTATTATTACCTAAGCACCATGCATTACTGGGGATCTCCGTTGGGAACATACCTCATTCTAGGTTACCACATGGGCCCCTGACTCATGGGCGATGGCTCTTCCTGAGTCAGGACCTAATCCTTTACCTGAACAGCTCTAGATTCTGAACAATAAACTAGCAGAACCTCTCAGAGAAGTTAGGGTATATCAAGCAGTCTGAGGGTTCTCAGAGAGGGTACCGTGACCGATATGCTCATGCTCAGACTCTAGTATTCTTATTAAACAGGCACAATATTTTATAAATAGTCTTTAGACAGCCAGGGAAACTAGGGCAAGCTTAAAAAGAAGAAGGGACACTTAAGCTGAAGATAGAGGTGAAGTAAGCCAGGTTGGAAGAACCAGAAGTATAAGCACAGTTATGCAATTTCATTTTGATCGCATGGCATAAATATGCAAATCTAATTCATGCTTAATTTAGACAATCTCAAAATTCTACTACAACAGGTTGATCCCGACTTGATTTGACATTTCCAACAGAGAAGCTTTTCCTGCTTCAGAAATGTTTCTGCTCTCATTCCATTAGATGACTCCTTTGTCTCATACATGGGCCTGGCCTTAAAGAATGTTTCATATCACAAGAATTTTCATTATTCAAGTTTTTCTCATCACATTGTTTCTTTTGAAAGTAGTTTTATGGTTTAATACAAGTTTGTCATTTTGCATTTCAATGCAGTGGTTTAATCAAATTAACTAAAAGAGGCTTCATCTAAAGGGATCCTGCCAACCATTAAATTTAGATCCTAATTTGACCTAAGTTTCCTTTCAGTGTATTAACTGGTGTTATTTAGAATCTAAATATCACTGATTTTATTCATTTGCTTTTAATTTGCTCTAACAGCTACCTTTTTACTATCAACTTTTTACTATCTACTTTTAAAAACCTTCGTTTTGACCTTGTATTTTGGCTACAGTCTGAAATATAATCATTAAACCATTTACCAAACACTCTGATTTCATTAATGATAGGGGTGCATGACAGAGAAAGCAACCCAGAAAAATCTCATAAAGTTTTAACCTCTGTTAGAAATAATGGTAAAAAATGATCAATGATTACCAGGTGTAAAAGAATATGAATGTGCCTTCAGTTTCCCTAAAGTGTGCTCTTCAAAGAAAAAGGGAGGAAAATGTATTCAAAATATTTACAGAAGAGATCCTTCAAAGAACACATCGCAAACTCACATTAACGAATCTAAAAATATCCATACCTGTTAACTACTGGTTCTACTTCTGGCAATTTGTTCTGAGACTATAATACAAAATATATGAAATTGTATGCATGTCCAATACTATCTTTGTTATAGTAAAAATCTGAAAGCAGCGCACATTGAAGTGGGAAGGGCTAAATACATTGTGGTAATTCTGTCCAATGAATTCACCATTTAAAAATGAGTGATTCCATTTCCTATCCATGTCACCTGGATTACCAGAATGGTTACACCAAACTGTCCTCCCTCTGTTCTCCACTTCTCCCCATCCTCCAGACTACTGCCCGCAGTGCTTCTCTAAATCACAGTTTTGGTCTTATAAATTCTCTGCTTAGGATACTTCCACAATTTTGCATCACCTTCAGGAAAAATTCAAATTAGTATTCTCTGAGGCCCTGCAAAGGCCAGTGTCACCAATCCCTGCACACTTTCATGCACAAACTTCATCTCCATCCATGCAAAACTAGTGTGCAAGAAGACCCACACTACTCTCCTTCTTTCCTAGGCTTTTATCAGTTCTCTAGTCTATCCCAGGGAAACAGTTATCTACTCCTTTTGTCACAGCTCAAAATTAACCCCTTGGACAATTTGCTATAGCCACTCCATTCAAAGAAGTTTAATATTCTCAAATTCCCGGTGAAAGTAGATCCTTATTAAATTTTTTAATCTGTTCAAAATAACTCATAATTATTGTCTTCTTCATTACAAATGTTGAATGTTTAGCCTCCTCTAAGAGATCTTACTTAGTGCTTTGTAAAATAATTCTCAGAATCCTTATCAGTAACTCTTCATTTGTGTACTTTTTGCTCTACGCCAAAAGGCAGTGATTACTTTCACCTAAGAATTGTGGGTCCTTAAGTGCCAAGAATGTATTTAGGCATCCGTCTAGAATTAGGAATCACTGCAGCCCAAAATATAAGAAACTACTTACAGCCCCAATATCCACTTGGGCAATGTAGAATAGAGATGAGGTTGATCTGACTATGGTTACGGCTCTGGAGATGGAGAAATGAGCTTACTACAGATAGATTTGGGAGGTAGATTTGGCAGTTTGGTGATTGACTTGATATAGGAAGTGCAAGAGACAGCGGGTCAAAGGTGACAGTCAGGTTTCTGACTAGGGAAGCCAGAAAGAGGAGGAGACCTGAGAGAGGAGTTGCTGGCTTCTGTTCTGAGTACATGGAATCTACAATAACTATATCATCTGAAGTCATCTAGCAAGCAGTGGCCATATGGGTCAGAATCCAAAAGATAATATGGAAGGGAAAAAGCACAGCCCTGAAAGTGGTTGGAATCGTTGAGAAAGAGCAGAGCTTGAGAAAATAAGAGGACTGAGACAGAACTGAGAAACAATAATATGTGCTAAGTAAACTTGGGAATGGAATCCCAAAAAATCAGTCAGAGAAAAAAATGACCAAAAGGTGAAAGAAAAAGTTGGGACAGAGTGGTTTTACTGATAGCAAAAAAATAAAAGCTGTATTAAAAGAAGGGAACACCAATAGGCCTGCTACTGAAATTATGAACAAGGTTGCTATTAAGATTAGCCCATTGTATTTTGCAACCCAGGTCTCTAGAGGCATTGGAAAAGGCAGGTTCAGTGAAAGAATGTGAGCAGCAGCCAGATGGCTGTGAGTTGAGGAGGAACGAGAAGTGCTTAGTCCAGGGTCCACATCTGATAAGCACGCTAGAAATGTTCTCTACAGTCAAACGGAGACAGTAAACACAGCTGAAAAGTAAGAAGAGATGGAGACAGACACAACGACCCCTGGAAAAGTGCATAGGGGTCTGCCCAAGAAAAATTTATGTTGCTTTCAGGAAGATCAGGCTTACACATGTTTAAATGATCAGTGAAAGGAGGTAATAGAGGTGTTGAAGAGAAAAGAAAAAGGTTTTTAAAAAGGTCCTTGAAAGGGTAGAAAAGACGGAAACTAGAATTGAAATGAAGGGATTAATGTTAATGTATCCTCCTCCACAAAAGGAAGAAAAAAAGAGGGAATATTAGAAGGAGAGAAGAGAAAAATTAAGAAGGAAAGGAAAATTAGGTGGAGGAGAGGACGGAAGGAATTTCAGATGACAGAACAAAGCCTCAGGACAATTAAGTTTACCCAGTAAGTGGCAGAATCTGAAAGTGAAACTAATTTTAAACCCTTGATCTTTCTTATCTATTCTTAGCCAGTTGCAGAACTTCCCATTTTCTCTACTAGGAGATGCTCAGACAGTTTACATATGGAAGACTAAATATCTAAAGAGAATGCAAATGGTTTGCCATCGTCATAGCAGAGAATGTTAAAAAAAAAAAAAAGACTCAAAGAACAAAACTTCAGTGCCCCACAGAAACCGGAGATTTTTAAGTTATAGTGGCATCAAATCTGCACAGATAAACTATTTTTCTTCCAGCAAAGCTCTTTCAGAGAAGTGAAAAACACAGGATAGAGGTTTTGTAAGGATACAAACTTAGGAAGACAATGACAAAAATAAGTAGGGGATATTTGCAGGAAAGACTAAAATAATGAGATATGGAATCCAAGATAGATGGAATAGGAAATGAGATCAAGAAAGACCGACAAGGGATTGGAGATCCCTAGAAGGTAGCATTTTAGATGTATCATTGAGCTGAATATATTGGCTAGAATAAACTAGGAATCAAGAAATACTTTCTAATAAATGAAAGGCAACCAATGCCTACCATGTTGAAATGTAAGACCAAAAGGAAATTTTGACTCACATCTCTCCTTCATAAATGATTCAGAATGAAATAACTTTGAATGTCCAATAGAACCTGATGATAATTCAGTAGGTTGATGTAATCAAAACACTTTCCCTAGTCCATATTACATGGACTCCCTCAGTTTTCTGAAGAGCTGAGAGAAGAGAAGCTCCACAATGACTCTGCCCCTTGACCCCATTAATTCCACCTTTCTTTGAAGATTTTTTCACTGTATTTATTCTCAAAGCCACACCTATCTTCAAGGTTATGATGACTCCCTTTAAGACATAAACAAAATCTTATTTCCTGTGCTTCTTCATAGCATAACTAAAACACGTGATATTTCAAAAAAAGTTTCTAAACATTAAGGAAAATATAAACTAAAATTAAAAAGAACCAAAATGACAAAATATTTGCTTTCTATTATCTTGGTAGTTAAATATGTTTTCTTTGATTCTGTCCTGTTTCTTGTCTTACTCAAGACCAGACCAAAGTATTCTCCTTTTCAGTTCTCTGGTTCATCAACAAGATAAATAAGCACCATTTGGAAACTTATTTGAAAACTTGGAGCACTTCTTTATGGCCTAGTAAGTGATTCACTCCTTCAACTGAGCTGTTTCTGCAAAGTCACCTGGGTCTTATACTAAATTAGAGTCCCTGAGATCACTAAGGACAAGGACCCAAATGACCACCCTTTCCCAACTTAAAAAAATGAAACACTCTTAGAGAGACATTAATCACAGATCTACTTATCCCTAATACTGGACCTTCGTCTGTATATTTGTAAAGAATTTTAATCCTTAAACTCTATTGCATTTTAGGAGATTCCATCTGAATACATGGAATCTCTGGAGATTTTGTTGTAATTTGTTCTTTATTACAAATGTAATGCTCTTCATTATAAAAATTGAAAGGTCAGAAGCTCATAAAGTAAAATGGAAAACTTAAAAAACAATACAAGTCCTCTGTTTCCCTCTATCCTTTATATTTTTGACAAGCAAATATTTTCAGAAAGAGTTGTTTCTACTACTCCAAATAATTCTTATAATGGTTCATTTTCTAATATAAGTTCTTTAATAATTGTTCCTAGTAATGATTTAATGTGTCAATATTGATTGGGGCTAGCTACATTTTGAAATATACCAAAAAGAGAAATTAAAGAGAGTAGGAATTATACATACATACCCTTGTTGACAGGTGACCTATTGGGGCCACTCTTTGCATGAAATTCACTCATTTACTCAGCAAGTACTTAGTGAATATCCAAAAGAGGCCAGGTATAGGTCTGGATGCTCTGTGAGAAATAAAGATGAGCTACTTGTTGTTTAATTGAACATAAATACAATACATAATAAAAAGTGGTATAGGTATAGGTATAGGTACGTAATGAGGAAAGTACTAGTGGAACCATCTTCCTCAGGAAGCAGCTAAGTCTCTCAAAGTTGCAGTAACTCCTCTGACTTCACACCTAGAAAGTAGCAGAAGCCAAATGTGTACTTGGAAACACTTCTTTTGTTTTTTCATTCTACGTACAAAGTTTACAGGCAACAAAATATTGAAAACTAAAAATATTGCCTAAAAAGTAAATATTGAGCAGTATTATATAAAAGACAGAGGGAAATTCAAGTGGGTTTGTGTGTATGTGTGTGTTGGTGTGTGTTTTTAACTTCACAATTCAACATAGAGTTCAGTAGCATCCCTGTCTTTTGAAGTAAAATTAAGCACAGAAGGTAAACACAGATAAATTTCTTGGAAGTTAATAGAATCAGAATTTTACTTAATATCATGGCTAAAATTGGAATGGGCTATTTGGATATGTGTCAAGTTTCTCATCCTCGAACATATTTGTGGAAGGGATAGAAGGATTAGATAATCAAATGTCAGGAATGACCCAGAGAGTTTCCATTTCTTCCACCACATATGCTCACCACTTTTGCAATAAAATAACGTAGATCCAAGTTAGTAGATTAGATGGAACGTTGTTCCACCTATATATCCACCTCCACCCAAGAATTATAGAGAAACCATCATTGTAAAAAGCTTCTATGTGAATGAAATGTCACATTGTAAATGATGCAAAGAGCTCTGGATCTCACTTCCATTCCCAGCAAGATGGCAAAATATGCAACAGCAGCAGCAAGCCTGGAGCAAATCTCGCCTCTGTGAGTAAGGCAATGCAAAATCTGCAACAGAACATTCCATATGAGACAAGTGTCCCTAGCCAATAGTTTCAGAGAGGGAAAAATTACTTTATAAACATCTAACACCATGTCATTTTCACAATATGAAGCTAAATAATAAACGGAGCTAAAATAATAAAGGATCAAGAATTTGGCTATTACCTGAACTTGGTGCTAGAACTGGCTTTCTTTTTTACTGAAAAAGAGATCTCTGTATTTCCAGAGAAATGAAGATTTTGTCTCAAAAATATCTGTGTAAATAAGATCAAAGTATTTTTTGAAGGCTTTGTGATGGGCAGAAAAGCAATAAATATGCTTCAAAGGTGAGAGATTTGGGGCGCCTGGGTGGCTCAGTGGGTTAAAGCCTCTGCTTTCGGCTCAGGTCATGATCCCAGGGTCCTGGGATTGAGCCCCACATGGGGCTCTCTGCTCCGCAGAGAGCCTGCTTCCTCCTCTCTCTCCCTGCCTGCCTCTCTTGCCTACTTGTAATCTCTGTCTGTCAAATGAATAAATAAAATCTTTAAAAAAAAAAAAGGTGAGAGATTTGTAGAAAAATTTAAATATACATGTAGTATATAATATATATTCATGGCGATGATTTCTATAATATGGTATGAAATAAGATCCAAGAATATTATAGAACTGTCAGCGAAGATACCAGCTAATAGGCTGCTGCGGATAAAAATATTGGGCCTCAGGGCACCTGGGTGGCTCAGTGGGTTAAGCCTCTGCCTGCAGCTCAGGTCATGATTTCAGGGTCCTGGGATGAGCCCCGCACCGGGTTCTGCTCAGCGGGGAGTCTGCTTCCCCCCCGCCCTCTGCTTGCCTCTCTGCCTACTTGTGATCTCTCTCTCTTGTCAAATAAATAAATAAAAATCTTTAAAAAAAATTGGGCCTCATCAAAAAGAATATTTTAAATGTGACAGCAGAAGGTGTTCCATCTTTTAAAAAAATATGCTGTGCTTAGGGCTAGAATACTAAATATAGTTCTAGTTACTGTCCCCAGGAAAACATTAATGGGCTCGAAGTGGATCAATATGTGTTTATTTATATAAATGTACACAGCATAGAATAGTTATTATCATGCAGAAAGGCAAATAAAATTCTACTGTGTAAAAGAAGTGCAAAACTCTACAAGGCTATAAAAATGAAAACTTAGGGGAGAGATTACTGGTATCTACAACATAATGAAGTATATATGACGAGGAACTCCTGTTATTCACTATGTTCTAAGCACTGAACACACATTAATTAATTTAATCTCTCCACAAAATCTCTTGTGGTCGGTACTATTAATGTCCAAATGAAACACAGAGAAATCCAATGATTTGTCCCATCTCACCCAGACAGTAGGTAGTGGAGCCAAGACTAAAATACAGGCATTCTGGTTTCAAGGAATATACTCTCAACCATTGCACGTGAATGAATCACAGACCTAATTATTAACATCAAGAGAGGCATTTAAAGGGAAATAGATTCGAGGTAAATAAAAACAAATATAAAATGAACTAAAAACCTTGGAATCTAAAAACAAAACCGAATTTTAAGAGACCAAACACATTTAAAATATAAAAATAGAATCAGGAGGTCTTTATAGAGTTCCACAGACAAGCATAAAACAGGGAACATTTGGGTAAGCTCCGATAGGAAAAACCCTAGCCTTGAGTCTACTTCTAGAAAGTCAGTCCTAGCCTCCCACAGAGCTGCACTTAACAACACAACGCACATGCACACACACACACACACACACACGTACACACACACAGATGATACAGGCTACAGAGCAGAATGAAACTCTGGTCTCACCCAGATGGAATCCATTCTTCCTGCAATATGGAAACATCACCTCTATGCGTCTGCCTGTGCCGATGTTTTCCTTTGTGTCTACCTCACAGATACTGAGGCATGAGCATCCGCCACAGGGAAGAGAACAAATCTTCTCCAAATCGCTTGGCATATCAGCCGGCTCAGTACCACACACAAGGCTTTATTGATAAATAGATTTTAATTATCATGATGTGCTGCCATTTCCTTCAATTTGCAACTTCATACACACATAGGGTCTACTTTGGGGAATAGGAATGTGGTTTTGATCTATTTTCTGTTTACCACTGCTAAGAATTTGGCTGAAGACATGACTTTATGACATTGTTTTGAATAGAGAATCTCAGTAAAATATTCTTTAGGGAAATGCCAAATCTAAGACTAGTAACTATTCATTTTCACTGAAGAATCTACTGAGGAATTTGTTCAGGTTGGGGAAGTAATCATCCTGCGATATTTTTTCACACATACAACCTGCCCTTTTGATTCATCAAGCCTTTGTTCAGCTGCTGCATTTTTTGCAGTTAACCTCATGCTGCTGCTGCTCACGTTACCAGAGCATCTGGTATGGAACAAAACCATTATCCTTTTCCAGATATTAGTTAAGTGGAAATGGAATGTCACGCACCACCTCCCTCCCACCTCCCATAGTCTTTCCCTTCCTGAGAATATGACCCTACACAGGGCAGCACAGGGGCTATTCAATGGAGAGTTGGGTCAATCAAGGCTCACTTTTATTATATCTCTTAAATATAATGTTCCATCCCAGTTATCAAGGAACTTCTTCCCAAGAGACAGGGTTTGTCCCTGGCTTGAAAATTGTGTACTTTCAAATCATACGGCTAGTTTTTCTTCTCTCCAATCAACATTGGTCTAGACTGGTCTTGGGAGATTGTGACTCAAAGATTTTCACAAAATCTGGGTCACCTGGAATTCTTGGCTAAAACTGTAGGAGGTGGAGATAGGAAACACAGTTTTGACATAGGCTCACCGGTAGTAAAACCTAGACCAAGAAGACGTTGAATAGTTAGACACCAGTATCTCAAAACGGTACTAATGTACAGGGACGCCTGGGTGGCTCAGTGGGTTAAGCCTCTGCCTTCAGCTCAGGTCATGATCTCAGGGTCCTGGGATCGAGCCCCGCATCCGGCTCTCTGCTCAGCAGGGAGCCTGCTTCCTCCTCTCTCTCTGCCTGCCTCTCTGCCCACTTGTGACCTCTGTCTGTCAAGTGAATAAATAAAATCTTAAAAAAAAAAAAAACGGTACTAACGTACATACTAGTTACTTTCTCTAAGCCATCATTTGCAGCTACAAATTTACTTCCAGATAAATTCATTCTGTGAAACAAACACGTCTGTCATTTGATGCCTCTGACGATGACAGGCACTGCTCGCCAAGCCACATCGACTCCCCAGTGAGTCCCTTCTTTACCTACCGCTACCCAGTTTCCTTATGGAAAGTACATTTGTTGCCTCCATGTCAAAGCAAGCTGCCCGCGCTCATTATACATAGCAGTGACCCCATTCTTCCTTAATCTTCGAGACGTCTTCTCCACCAGATGGAGGGGTAGGGATCAGGTCTATTCTCTCTCTGCCACTACTTCAAACACAGGGCGTTGGTCTACCACTGTGCTTTGCACATAATAGTTTTGCTTCTTGTATTTTATTTTCTTAACTTCATCTAAAGAAAACCCACATCCTCCCAGACTTGACCACAGCGTGCCTCGCAGTCTGCATTTCCGTCTTGCAGAATGGTCTGCCAGAAATATAAGAGTAGAAGTTGGGTACATACACATTAAAAACTAGGAGGAAATGCTACATGTTGACAACTGAGTGTTTTAATATATTCAAGAGCAGATGAGAGGCTATCACTATTTAAAAGGCCTCAAGTTTCAATTATAATTTGAAAATGGGTTCTCACCTTTAGCCACTTAACCTCAAACCATGTTTAATACAATCAGACAAAAGCTTTGAGAAAAACAAAGATCGTGCTCTTGGTAACAACCAAAATAGGCATAAAAGAATTTTATAGCATCCTTATGCTTCTGAAACCCAGTGCCTAATGAAGTTATTTTCAATGATCTTTCAAACTAAGTGAGCTGTTCTAACACAAATTCTGAATTTCACTTTTATTATATATATAAACTCAATGCTTAGTAGAGTTTCTTCGCAAACTTCTCCAAAGCAGACATAAAGCAAGTACAATCATGCTGCCCTTATTCATACTGGCACTCAAATAGTTGACATAGAATAACAAAAAGCTTTGCTGTCAGTATTTTGGTAAATAACATTTTAACTATTAACTTCATACCTCCTGCGGAAGGTCCCCTTCATCATTCATCTCACACTTTTTTATTTAAGTCGACTTTGGAAACCACAGTATCCCCAACAAACGCATTCAACATGTATTTATATTTTTACCTGAACCAAACACTGCAGATGATGAATTCCACGGAGGTTCTTTCCAGAGGGGTCTGGCACGTAATAAAAGATAAACACTGGACTCTGATGTGTCACGCCCAAGGCACAGTATGCTGGAAATGCACTAGAAGAGTCAAATGACAAATGCTCATTTATGCCTGAATCCCTACAAACAAAGGACATTACAATGCTTAAAACTGTGTTGATTGACTTTTTCTCCAACATACTGAATTTTGTTATGTAACAATTGTATTCTAGAACGAACCTATTGTTAGACTTAGATGATGACACATTTATTAGACAACTATGCGATCACGGTCCACAGACAGAACACAAATGGAAAAATACAGCTGTCAGTGACCCAGATTTGTACCAATGGCAAAGACCCGCTCATTTGTAATTCCCATTTTTCTTTTCCTTTTTTTTCTAGAGTTCCTTCTCGCCTCTAAATTAATTCTGGTCCTTCATTATATAATCACAGCCATCTCCCTGTAGCCTTTCTAATTCTACAAATGTTAGTCTCTGACAAAACCCAGGCCTTCCCAGCTGGCCTCAAGGAACATAGAACCATCTACAGGTTGCCCCACGTGGTCCCAGGAACAACCCCAACTCAGTTGGAAGGAACAGGGAATGCTTTCTCAAAGAGAATTTGAAATTATGCTTCTGCTGCCTTCAATTGTCACTTCGAGTTGGTGGGGGAGGGTAGAGGGTTTTTCTAAAATCAAATCAAATCCTAAGTATTTTCCATGTATGAGTGTACACTCTCCATAGCTGATCACTTCCATCCTGGACTTTGCCCAGCTTAGCACTCCAGCCCGTCAGCCAGGCCTGATTCTCTTGTTCTATTTCCACAGTTGCATAGTTATTATTTTTGTTTTTTTGTAATCAACTCCACTCTCCCCTTTGTATCTTTGCTCATCTTTCCCCCGTCTCCATCTTTTACCTTACAAATTTCAGTATCTTCTCAGTTCACCCTCTGTGTCTACTTCTAATCAAACCATAATACAGAATTAAACACACTGTTTACAGTAGTTGCTATACTGCTGACAAATTTTGTTCTTTGTTCTTAATTACAAAACTTAGTATCTAAAAAGCTTTTTGTTTCTCTCTTAAAACTTAAAAAATCAAATTGGACCTGTTTAATTACTTTCAGTTGATTTTTTGTAATTTCATCCAAATCCAAATGTTGATTTTCTTTAAAAACTTCAATAAATCAGAACAAAGTAAAAAAAAAAATGTAGAGCTGAAGTTTTCAGATAATCAATATTATTTATATAAAATACAACATCCTACATACCGTTTATACCCATAACCATACCCTCTTTCTTTAACCTCCTTAATTCATAATTCCCATTCTAATAAGCAAGATAAAATTTTGTCATATCATGAAACAGGGAGTTGGTACATTTTTGAAAAATAGGGCAAGTCAACAATTAAGTCTAACTAAGCTGTTAGAACTCCGTTATTATTCATTTGTAAGAGTTTTCATGTCACGTGCAGAGCAGTTTTATCCGCACAACAGTAGCATGAGCTGCACACCATAAAGTCAGTGAGATCTCAATTCAGAGATTCTAATTTCCGGTGACAACTTATTCATTGAGTATCTTTCCAGTTCTGTCGTTCTCACTAGACTTGTACCACATCATCTCCCATCTACCAGTCAAATAGTTTTTAGACATTCCTCACTCAAAACCTCAAGATAAGCTACTTGAACAAGTCCCCTCCACGACTTCTTCCACCAGTCTCATTCTGTATTTACTAAAATTAATTGTAGTTATTTTCAAAATTACTTACCCAAGTTGCACAGTTATTGCAAATGCGCAGTGTAATTAAAACTAACTCAAAGGAAGATGTTTAACATTGCTTCAAAACTAAGATGAATGCTTTAGAAGGACTTGAAAATGATATGTCTTGGTTTTCTATGTTTTAACAAAAATACCATTGACTAGGTAGTTTATAAGTAATAAAAATGTATTTCTGACAGTTCTAGAGGCTAGGAAGTCCAAGATCAAGACACCAAAAATCCAACGCATACAATGTATTTCTTCATACAAGAGACCCAAGACTTCTTAATAGCAGCACTGGATGCTGGAAAACAATGAAGAAAAGATTTCAAAATTCTGTGGAAAAATATTTAACCCATAGTCCTATACTGAGTCAAAACTATTGATCAAATGAACAAAATAGAGATATGATTCACATACCACTCATATACCCTTTCTCGGAAAACTAATGATGCATATGATTTTCCAAAATAGGAAACCAATACAGAAGAAAACCAGAACTCCAAGTAACAGCAGATCCAGCATGGGGGAGAATAAAGGGAATCCCTGGGAAATTGATAAGGTAAAATCTCAGAATGATATCTGAATACCAAGAGTAAAGTACTGTCAGATATCTTCACAACAAAGGCTCAAGAAATAATTTTCAAAAAGGAAAAATTCATAAAAAAACCTCTTGTGTCTGAATGTTTGGGGAATAATTGAAACTTAATTTTTTTTAATTTTTTATTTTTTTATAAACATATAATGTATTTTTATCCCCAGGGGTACATGTCTGTGAATCGCCAGGTTTACACACTTCACAGCACTAACCATAGCACGTACCCTCCCCAATGTCCATTACCCCACCCCCCTCTCCTGACTCCCTTCCCCCCAGCAACCCTCAGTTTGTGTTGTGAAATTAAGAGTAACTTATAGTTTGTCTCCCTCCCGATCCCATCTTGTTTCTTTTATTCTTTTCCTACCCCCCAAGCTCCCCATGTTGCATCTCCACTTCCTCATATCAGGGAGATCATATGATAGTTGTCTTTCTCCAATTGACTTATTTCACTAAGCATGATACCCTCTAGTTCCATCCACGTCGTTGCAAATGGCAAGATTTCATTTCTTTTGATGGCTGCATAGTATTCCATTGTGTATATATACCACTTCTTTATCCATTCATCTGTTGATGGACATCTAGGTTCTTTCCATAGTTTGGCTATTGTGGACATTGCTGCTATAAACATTTGGGTGCACGTGCCCCTTCGGATCACTACGTTTGTATCTTTAGGGTAAATACCCAGTAGTGCAATTGCTGGCTCATAGGGGTACTTCTATTTTCAACTTTTTGAGGAACCTCCACGCTGCTTTCCAGAGTGGTTGCACCAGCTTGCATTCCCACCAACAGTGTAGGAGGGTTCCCCTTTCTCCACATCCTCGCCAGCATCTGTCATTTCCTGACTTGTTAATTTTAGCCATTCTGACTGGTGTGAGGTGATATCTCATTGTGGTTTTGATTTGTATTTCCCTGATGCCGAGTGATGTGGAGCACTTTTTCATGTGTCTG